>JAPXFY010000022.1:69890616-69898116 GCA_030674185.1 Monoplex corrugatus
GCGTGGACAGTCAGCAAGCAAAGCCAGAGCAAGATTGAGGCAGCTGAGATGTGGTTTCTCAGAAGAAAGTTGAGAGTTTCATGAATAGCAAAGAAAACAAACGAGACAGTCTTAATGGAGGCAGACACAAGTAGATCACTCATAAGGAAGATTAGGAAAAGACAGGCAACATTTATAGGCCATTTTATGATGAAGGGGGATTTGGAGCACCTGGTCACAACGGGAAAGCTGGAGGGAAAGAGAGCACCAGGTAGACCCAGGGAGAGAATGCTGGACGGACTTACAGAGCGGCTGGGGATGAGGAGGGTGGATGAGATGCTAGGGGCAATGAGATATAGAGATGGTTGGAAGTCCATGGTCGCCAACGCCATGCGGCAGGGCACCTGATGATGATGATGATGATATGTATGTGTGCCTGTATGGATGTGTGTTTGTGTCTGTGTGTGTTGAAGTGTGTAAGGCATGATTCATTTATCCATGCATTTGCTTTGTGTGTGTGTGTGTTGAAGTGTGTAAGGCATGATTCATTTATCCATGCATTTGCTTTTGTGGTTTGTATTGTTTGGATGAATTTATGCATGCAATCTTTTGTATGTGCGTGCTCATATGTGTGTGTGTATGTGTGGGGGGTGTGTGTGTGTGTGTGTGTGTGTGTGTGTGTGTGTGTGTGTGTGTGTATGTGGTGTGTGTGTGTGTGTGTGTGTGTGTGTGTGTGTGTGTGTGTGTGTGTGTGTGTGCAGCACATCGTGATAACGTCCACCCTAAAGGCACGGGAAAGACTCAGTCTGGAAGGTAGACATATTATCTGTTGTTTTTTTCCCTCTAGTCTGGAAGGTAGACATATTATCTGTTGTTTTTTTCCCTCTAGTCTGGAAGGTAGACATATTATCTGTTGTGTTTTTCCCTCTAGTCTGGAAGGTAGACATATTATCTGTGTTTTTTTTCCCTCTAGTCTGGAAGGTAGTCATCTGTTGTGTTTTTCCCTCTAGTCTGGAAGGTAGACATATTATCTGTTGTTTTTTTCCCTCTAGTCTGGAAGGTAGACATATTATCTGTTGTTTTTTTCCCTCTAGTCTGGAAGGTAGTCATCTGTTGTTTTTTTCCCTCTAGTCTGGAAGGTAGACATATTATCTGTTGTTTTTTCCCTCTAGTCTGGAAGGTAGACATATTATCTGTTGTTTTTTCCCCTCTAGTCTGGAAGGTAGACATATTATCTGTTGTTTTTTCCCTCTAGTCTGGAAGGTAGACATATTATCTGTTGTTTTTTCCCTCTAGTCTGGAAGGTAGACATATTATCTGTTGTTTTTTTCCCTCTAGTCTGGAAGGTACACATCTGTTGTTTTTTTCCCTCTAGTCTGGAA
Organism: Monoplex corrugatus; assembly: GCA_030674185.1. Classification (NCBI taxonomy): domain Eukaryota; kingdom Metazoa; phylum Mollusca; class Gastropoda; order Littorinimorpha; family Ranellidae; genus Monoplex; species Monoplex corrugatus. The sequence goes on from JAPXFY010000022.1 coordinate 69,891,978, forward strand.
GGTAGTCATCTGTTGTTTTTTTCCCTCTAGTCTGGAAGGTAGACATATTATCTGTTGTTTTTTTCCCTCTAGTCTGGAAGGTAGACATATTATCTGTTGTTTTTTTTCCCTCTAGTCTGGAAAGTAGACATATTATCTGTTCTTTTTTCCCTCTAGTCTGGAAGGTAGACATATTATCTGTTGTTTTTTTCCCTCTAGTCTGGAAGGTAGACATATTATCTGTTGTGTTTTTCCCTCTAGTCTGGAAGGTAGTCATATTATCTGTTGTTTTTTCCCTCTAGTCTGGAAGGTAGACATATTATCTGTTCTTTTTTCCCTCTAGTCTGGAAGGTAGACATATTATCTGTTGTTTTTTTCCCTCTAGTCTGGAAGGTAGTCATATTATCTGTTGTTTTTTCCCTCTAGTCTGGAAGGTAGACATATTATCTGTTGTGTTTTTCCCTCTAGTCTGGAAGGTAGTCATCTGTTGTTTTTTTCCCTCTAGTCTGGAAGGTAGACATATTATCTGTTGTTTTTTTCCCTCTAGTCTGGAAGGTAGACATATTATCTGTTGTGTTTTTCCCTCTAGTCTGGAAGGTAGACATATTATCTGTTGTTTTTTTCCCTCTAGTCTGGAAGGTAGACATATTATCTGTTGTGTTTTTTTCCCTCTAGTCTGGAAGGTAGACATATTATCTGTTGTTTTTTTCCCTCTAGTCTGGAAGGTAGACATATTATCTGTTGTTTTTTTCCCTCTAGTCTGGAAGGTAGACATATTATCTGTTCTTTTTTCCCTCTAGTCTGGAAGGTAGACATATTATCTGTTGTTTTTTTCCCTCTAGTCTGGAAGGTAGACATATTATCTGTTGTGTTTTTCCCTCTAGTCTGGAAGGTAGTCATATTATCTGTTGTTTTTTCCCTCTAGTCTGGAAGGTAGACATATTATCTGTTCTTTTTTCCCTCTAGTCTGGAAGGTAGACATATTATCTGTTGTTTTTTTCCCTCTAGTCTGGAAGGTAGTCATATTATCTGTTGTTTTTTCCCTCTAGTCTGGAAGGTAGACATATTATCTGTTGTGTTTTTCCCTCTAGTCTGGAAGGTAGTCATCTGTTGTTTTTTTCCCTCTAGTCTGGAAGGTAGACATATTATCTGTTGTTTTTTTCCCTCTAGTCTGGAAGGTAGACATATTATCTGTTGTGTTTTTCCCTCTAGTCTGGAAGGTAGACATATTATCTGTTGTTTTTTTCCCTCTAGTCTGGAAGGTAGACATATTATCTGTTGTGTTTTTTTCCCTCTAGTCTGGAAGGTAGACATATTATCTGTTGTTTTTTTCCCTCTAGTCTGGAAGGTAGACATATTATCTGTTGTTTTTTTCCCTCTAGTCTGGAAGGTAGACATATTATCTGTTGTGTTTTTCCCTCTAGTCTGGAAGGTAGACATATTATCTGTTGTTTTTTTCCCTCTAGTCTGGAAGGTAGACATATTATCTGTTGTGTTTTTCCCTCTAGTCTGGAAGGTAGACATATTATCTGTTGTTTTTTTCCCTCTAGTCTGGAAGGTAGTCATCTGTTGTTTTTTTCCCTCTAGTCTGGAAGGTAGACATATTATCTGTTGTTTTTTTCCCTCTAGTCTGGAAGGTAGACATATTATCTGTTGTGTTTTTCCCTCTAGTCTGGAAGGTAGTCATCTGTTGTTTTTTTCCCTCTAGTCTGGAAGGTAGACATATTATCTGTTGTTTTTTTCCCTCTAGTCTGGAAGGTAGACATATTATCTGTTGTGTTTTTCCCTCTAGTCTGGAAGGTAGACATATTATCTGTTGTTTTTTTCCCTCTAGTCTGGAAGGTAGACATATTATCTGTTGTTTTTTTCCCTCTAGTCTGGAAGGTAGACATATTATCTGTTGTTTTTTTTTCCGTGTCTTTCTGAGCTCTTCTCCAGTTTTCTGTCTTTCCTTCTGTTGTTGTCTTTCTTTGTTCTTTCTTTCTCTTTGTCTTTGGCTTCCAGTCCTTTTTTGTCTTTCCCTTTTTCTTTGATTTTTGTTTTTTGCCTTTCTTGATTTCTTTGACTTTCTTTCCATCTTTTTTTGTTTTCTTGATGTCTTTGGCCTTCTTTCCATCTTTCTTTGTCTTTTCTTTTTCTTTCTATTTTGAGCTTTGTCATCTTGTTTACCTTTCTTTCCATCTTTGTCTTTCCCTTTTTCTTTCTTTCTTTCTTCATTATTTCTTTATTCTTTCATTATGTTTCTTTCTTTGTCTCTCACTTTCCTTCTCTGTCTTTCCTTCATCTTTATCTGTCCCTCCTGTTTTTTTTTTATTTATACTTTTTACTGTTGTTTTTGTGTCTTTATTTAAAATCAGTTCTGCAGGGGCATTTACCATTTCCTGATGTGGTGACTGCATGGTTAAGAGCACTGCTTTGGACGTGAGAAGTCCTGAGACATCTATACAACAGCAGGTTGTCCATATCACTGTAGCCGGGCCTGTGTCCTGGTGACATCTATACAACAGTAGGTTGTCCATATCACTATGGCCTGTGTCCTGGTGATATCTATACAACAGTAGGTTGTCCATATCACTATGGCCTGTGTCCTGGTGAATCTATACAACAGTAGGTTGTCCATATCACTATGGCTGTCTATAGGTCCTTCTTTGTTCTACTCCGTTCTTATTGCGTTTGTTTATAACAGGTTGTTTTTTTTAATTCACAGGGTTTCCATATCTGTTGTTGTGTTATCTAACATAGGTTAGTCATATCATATGGCCGCTGTGTCCTGGTGACATCTATACAACAGTAGGTTGTCCATATCACTATGGCCAGGCTGTGTCTGGTGACATCTATACAACAGCAGGTTGTCCATATCATACTGGGCCTGTTTCTAGGTGATATCTATACAACAGAGGTTGTCTTCACTATACGGTTGTCATCTAGTGGCATCCTTCCTGGTTTCATATCAACTAGGCGTGTGTCCTGGTGCATCTATACACAGCTGGTTGTCCATATCACTATCGAGCTTGTCTGGTGACATATTCACACAGGGTTGTCCATTCACTATGCACACTGTGTCTGGTCATCTATACAACAGTGTTGGTCATATCACTATGCACTGTGTCTGGTGCTATACTATGCAGATTGCCGGCTTTACGTGTTTCCATATTGCCACCTTGTCCTGTGTCCTGGTGACATCTGTTACACCAGTTGTCCATATCACTATGGCCTGTGTCTGGTGAATCTATACAACAGTAGGTTGTCCATATCACTATGGCCTGGGGTGCATCTGGTACATTATTTACAACACTGGTTGTCCATATTCTTGGGACTGTGTCCTGGTGACATCTATACCTACAGGTTGTCCATTCCTTGGCACGTTCCGTGGTGTCTATCACTATGCAGGTTCCATCCCTTGGCTGCTGTCCTGGTGCATCTATACATAGCAGGTTGTCGCATATCACTATGGACACAGGTTGTCATACACGGCGTTCTAGGTGATTTCACATGTATTATCAACAAGTTGCCTATCACTATGGCCGTGTCCGGTGACATCTATACAACAGAGGTTGTCCATATCACTATGGCCGGCCTGTGTCTGGTGAATCTATACAACAGCAGGTTGTCCATATCACTATGGCCATGGCCTGTGACTCTGTGAATCTATAACAGAGGTTGTCCATATCACTATGGCAGGCCTGTGTCCTGGTGACATCTATACAACAGTAGGTTGTCCATATCACTATGGCCTGTTGTCTGGTGACTCTATACAACAGTAGGTTGTCCATACTAGCCAGGCCTGTGTCCTGGTGACATCTATACAACAAGGTTGTCCATATCACTATGGCCAGGCCTGTGTCCTGGTGACATCTATACAACAGTAGGTTGTCCAATCACTATGGCCAGGCCTGTGTCCTGGTGACATCTATACAACGCAGGTTGTCCATATCACTATGGCCTGTGTCCTGGTGAATATCTATCAACAAGGTTGTCCATTCACTATGGCACTGTGCCTGGTGCTATCAGTAGTTGTCCATACACTATGGCCTGTTCTGGTGATTTCAACATATTTGCATATCACTATGGCCTGTGTCCTGGTGAATCTATACAACATAGGTTGTCCATATCACTATGGCCGGCTGCCTGGTGACATCTATACAACAACAGTAGGTTGTCCTATCACTATGGCCAGGCCTGTGTCTGGACATCTATCCATACACAGGTCTGTCCATATCACTTGGCCTTGTCCTGGTGAATCATATCACATAGGTTGTCCTATCACTATGGCCTCAGTGTCTGGTGACACTATCAACAAGGTTGTCCATATCACTATGGCCTGTGTCTGGTGACTTAATCTAACAAGGTTAGGTCCATATCACTATGGCCTGTGTCTGGTGAACATCTAACAACAGATGGTTTCAACACTATGGCCTGTGTCCTGGTGACATCTATCAACACAGGTTGTCCATATCACTATGCGGCCTGTGTCCTGGTGACATCTATACAACAGCAGGTTGTCATATCACTATGGCCTGTGTCCTGGTGACATCTATACAACAGGTTGTCCATATCACTATGGTGCCTTGATCTGGTGACACTATACAACAACGGTTTCACATCACTATGGCCTGTGTCCTGGTGACTCCTATACACGGTTTCCATAGTTCCTATGGCACTAGTGGCCTGTGTCCTGGTGAATCTATAAACAGGTTGTCCATATCACTGGTGGCCTGGTGCTGTTACAACTAGTACAGGTCTGTCCATTTCCTATGCCAGGCCTGTGCCTGGTGACATCTATACACATTGTCCAATCACTTGCCTACACATGGCCTGGTCTGGTGACATCTATACAACAAAGGTTGTCCATAATATAGGCTGTGTCCTGGTGACTCTATACAACAGCAGGTTGTCCATATCACTATGGCCTGTGTCCTGGTGACATCTACAAACAGGTTGTCCTATCACTTGGCCTGTGTCCTGGTGACATCTTAAACAACCAGTTGCTATGACTATGGCCTGTTCCTGGTGACATCTATAAACAGGTTGCCTTCATATCACATGCCTGGCTTGTCACTGGTGTCATATCAAAGCGGTTGTCCATATCACTATCAGGCGTTGGTGTCATTACAACAACAGGTTGTCCTACACTATACACAGTGGTCTGGTGACATCTATACAACAGTAGGTTGTCCATATCACTATGGGCCTGTGTCCTGGTGACATCTATACAACAGTAGGTTGTCCATATCACTATGGCCTGTGTCCTGGTGAATCTATACAACAGTAGGTTGTCCATATCACTATGGCCAGGCTGTGTCCTGGTGACATCTATACAACAGTAGGTTGTCCATATCACTATGGCCAGGCCTGTGTCCTGGTGACATCTATACAACAACAGGTTATCCATATCACTATGGCCTGTGTCCTGGTGACATCTATACAGCAGCAGGTTGTCCATATCACTATGGCCTGTGTCCTGGTGACATCTATACAGCAGCAGGTTGTCCATATCACTATGGCCTGTGTCCTGGTGACATCTATACAGCAGCAGGTTGTCCATATCACTATGGTCAGGCCTGTGTCTTGCAGAACATTATTCCAGGAGCACAGTCCCATAATCCTTGGGGACAGAAGGAAGTGAACCATGATTAGTTGTCATTTGTGGGACGGAGTGGGGAAGGAGAGAGACAAAGTAATTTTAATAGTGTGTGTGTGTGTGTGTGTGTGCATTGTGTGTGTGTGTGTTAGTTTGTTCGTGCATTGTGTGTGTGTATGTGTGTGTGAGTGCGTGTGTATGTGTTTGTGTATGTTTGTGCGTGCATTGTGTGTGTGTATGTGCGTGCATTGTGTGTGTGTGTGTTTTTTTTTGTGCGTGCATTGTGTGTGTGTGTGTGTGTGTGTGTGTGTGTGTGTGTTGGAAGGGTGGGAATAGAATAGTACAGTGATAATACAATGCCATGTGCTGTAGTTCATTTCTCATTTCAGGAGCACTTTTCAAGCCGGTGCAGCGAATGCAGCGAAATACGTTGGTGCTTTATGTAAGTATAGCTCTGTGTATATATGCGTGTGTCTTTGTGTGTTTGATCAAAATACTTACATTTGCTCTTTTATTGAAGGAATGTATAAATAGCTAAATGAATGAACACTGAAGACACACATTGATGGGCGTGAGTAT
>JAPXFY010000022.1:69903116-69960616 GCA_030674185.1 Monoplex corrugatus
GCGTTGCTGTGCGCGTGTGTTTGTAAGAATGTGTGTGTGTGTGTGTGTGTGTGTGTGTGTGTGTGAGAGAGAGAGAGAGAGTGTGTGTGTGTGTGCGTGTGCTATGTTTGCATGCGTGTACAATCCAGGCCGTGACTTGAGTGTAGATGAGTCCATGATAGGCTTCAAGGGACGCGTATTTTTCAAGCAGTTTATGCCAGGAAAGCCAACAAAATGGGGCATCAAGGTGTGGCAAATATGTGAGGCAGAAACGGGCTACTGTGTGGATTTTGACGTCTACACCGGTCGTCACAGTCGCCAGGACACCAGTGTCAGCCTGGGGGAAGAAGTCGTCAACAAACTGGCCTCTGACTACTTCAACCAGAACAGGCACTTGTACTTTGACCGCTTCTTCACCTCTGTGCCACTCCTGAAAAATCTGCGTGCCAAGGGGACATATGCCTGCGCGACAGTTATGCCCAACAGGAAAGGACTGCCAATGGAGGTGAAGAAAGCAAGACTTGCCAACCAAGGGGACCTGCTGCAGATGGAGCAGGGATCACTGATGGCCACAGTCTACAAAGACAAGCGCCAAATATTTATGCTGAGCACCAACCAGCCCCCAGGTAAAACGATGTCAAAGAACAAAGAGACGCCACTGTCATTGCTGCCTACAACAAGTTCATTGGAGGTGTGGACAAATGTGATCAACACTTGTCCTACTATCCTGTGGGCCATGCAAACAAGTGGTGGAGATATATATTCAACTCAATGATCAATCTTTGCATCGGCAATGCGTTTCTCACCTGGGAGAAATCAGCACATGTCACACCTGTCAAGAAGAGGTACGACCACTTTGCCTTTCGCTCTGACCTTGTCGACCAGCTTAGAGGAGGCTTCACTTGCAGAAAAAAGGTTGCAGCAAAAAGGAAGCCATCTTCACAGCCCCCCATTGCCTTCCAGACAATCGACCAGCACAAGCTAGTGAAGAGAGATGGCTGCAAGAGAGTCTGTCGTCAATGTGTCATCAATGGGCGACGCACAGCTAAAGGTGGACAGGTGGAGACATCCTATATGTGCAGTTTCTGTCAAGTTTCCCTGTGCCATCACAAAAGGGACTGCTTCAGGGACTACCACCAACAAAATTTGGTGGGCCAGCCCAGTCAGGGAAATAACACATCCTAATATGATAACATGTTTGGTGACAGGTGACAGCTGCTGTGACACTCAGCTGTGACAGTTTACTGTGACAGCCACCTTGGTGGCTGATGTTGAATAGACACCCGACATTCTTGTACATAGTGTGGATGTGTAAATATGTGAATATATTTGTAAATACTGTACATTGTGTGCTATAACTACCGCCAGATACATAATGATTGAGTGGTTGGTGACATTCATTTTGTGACAAGTGTACATATTCGATTGGAGTATTATGACAGGCGATGGCGGACACGTTCAGGTAGGACCATATGTGCTGTTTGTGACTCACATATGTCCACTGTGTATGTTATAGGCTAGTTGTGGACTAACAACATGATGTCATCATGATTTTACTTGATTTGGTGACAACACAGGGGACAACAGCATGATTCATCATGATTTACCTTGATTTGGTGACAACACAGGGACATGCAGCATGATGTCATATGATTTTACTTGATGTGGTGACAACCAGGGGACAGCGCATGATGTCATCATGATTTTACCTTGATTTTGGTGACAACAGGGGACAGCAGCATGATGTCATCATGATTTTACCTTGATTTGGTGACAACACAGGGGACAGCAGCATGATGTCATCATGATTTTACCTTGATTTGGTGACAACACAGGGGACAGCAGCATGATGTCATCATGATTTTACCTTGATGTGGTGACAACACAGGGGACAGCAGCATGATGTCATCATGATTTTACCTTGATTTGGTGACAACACAGGGGACAGCAGCATGATGTCATCATGATTTTACCTTGATTTGGTGACAACACAGGGGACAACAGCATGATGTCATCATGATTTTACCTTGATTTGGTGACAATACAGGGGACAGCAGCATGATGTCATCATGATTTTACCTTGATTTGGTGACAACACAGGGGACAGCAACATGATGTCATCATGATTTTACCTTGATTTGGTGACAACACAGGGGACAGCAGCATGATGTCATCATGACTTTACCTTGATTTGGTGACAACACAGGGGACAGCAGCATGATGTCATCATGATTTTACCTTGATTGGTGACATACAGGGACAGCAGCATGATGTCATATGATTTACCTGATTGGTGACAACACAGGGGACAGCAGCATGATGTCATCATGATTTTACCTTGATTTGGTGACAATACAGGGGACAGCAGCATGATGTCATCATGATTTTACCTTGATTTGGTGACAATACAGGGGACAGCAGCATGACACAAGCAGGCAGGACACACATACTGGGGTACATAACAAACTATGACATCTCATGAATAAGTTTGCCAAATGTGGATGCTCTGTGATAAATAGTAATCGTGTGGTGCTCTGTCAAATTGCAGAACTACATTTTCTTTAAAAACATAGGAAAATCTCCGAATACTAGGAAGAGTTTCTGAGCAGAATCTGCAAATGGGAAAGGGTTAATTATTCAGGGACCTAAGACATATAACCAACGAACTATGGTGTGTGTTTCAGACGACATGAAGTTTTCCAAGAAAGATGACATCGCGGAAATTAAGAGCAAACTACGGGGACTGAAGCTAGAACTCAAACAGGAGACCAAGAAGGAGGAGAGCAGAGACGTAAGTTCGGCACTGTAGGAAGATAAAGTGTCAAGGAAGAGGTGACAGGCGCCACCCTTAGAGCGTTTTTCTTCTGTATTTTCTTTTATTTCTTCCTCACACAGAATGACATGTTATGACACAGCAGATCACACAAACACATTGCTAAGACATATGACATGTTATCACACAGCAGCAATGACACAAACACATTGCTAAGACGTATGACATGTTATGACACAGCAGATGACACAAACACATTGCTAAGACGTATGACATGTTATGACACAGCAGATGACACAAACACATTGCTAAGACATATGACATGTTATGACACAGCAGATGACACAAACACATTGCTAAGACGTATGACATGTTATCACACAGCAGATCACACAAACACATTGCTAAGACGTATGACATGTTATGACACAGCAGATGACACAAACACATTGCTAAGACGTATGACATGTTATCACACAGCAGATGACACAAACACATTGCTAAGACGTATGACATGTTATGACACAGCAGATCACACAAACACATTGCTAAGACGTATGACATGTTATCACACAGCAGATGACACAAACACATTGCTAAGACATATGACATGTTATCACACAGCAGATGACACAAACACATTGCTAAGACATAGTCCGAGAGAAGTTAGGAAAAAAGGGGAGTGTATTCAATTACATAATTATGATTTGACTCAAATTTTTCCATCACAGTTAATTAAAACCAAGATTGAGGTCGCATTCAGTTCAGTATGATTTGACTGAAGACTTTACATCAGGTTTAGTTAAAACCAGTATTGAGGGCATATTCAGTTAAATGTATTTCGACTCGAGAATTTTCATCAAGGTTATCCAAAACAAATAGTGAGGGCATATTCAGTTAAATGTATTTTGATTCAGGAATTTCCATCAAGGTTATCCAAATCAAATATTGAGGGTGTATTCAGTTCAATGAGTGTGACGGAAAAACGTCCATCCAATTTGTTTTAAACAACATTTCTTTCTCCTGTCTGTTCTCCTGTCTGTCCATTTGTATCATCGTCGGTGATGTGGAGAGAAAGGGTTAATGATTAGCAACAAGCTGGAACTCTGGACCTTACAAGTGTGTAGGGCTTGTGTGGAGATCTTTGGATGATGTCATGATCATTGTGGATTATGCCATGATCATTGTGAATTATGCCATGATCATTGTGAATTATGCCATGATCATTGATGATTTTGCCATGATCATTGTGGATTTTGCCATGATCATTGTGGATGATGCCATGATCATTGTGGATTTTGCCATGATCATTGTGGATGATGCCATGATCATTGTGGATTTGGCCATGATCATTATGGATTTTTGCCATGATCATTGTGGATGATGCCATGATCATTGTGGATTTGGCCATGATCATTATGGATTTTTGCCATGATCATTGTGGATTATGCCATGATCATTGTGGATTTGGCCATGATCATTATGGATTTTTGCCATGATCATTGTGGATTATGCCATGATCATTGTGGATTTTCTCCATCACATGGCATCACTGGTGTCGGTGACTATGGAATTCATTCAGAGCATGGAGACGTCATCTTGTGAAAGTGGAGCTGACAGTAAAAGACAGACAGTGGAGACAAACAGTAAAAGACAGACAGTGGAGACAAACAGTAAAAGACAGACAGTGGAGACAAACAGTAAAAGACAGACAGTGGAGACAAACAGTAAAAGACAGACAGTGGAGACAAACAGTAAAAGACAGTGGAGACAAACAGTAAAAGACAGACAGTGGAGACAAACAGTAAAAGACAGACAGTGGAGACAAACAGTAAAAGACAGACAGTGGAGACAAACAGTAAAAGACAGACAGTGGAGACAAACAGTAAAAGACAGACAGTGGAGACAAACAGTAAAAGACAGTAGAGACAAACAGTAAAAGACAGACAGTGGAGACAAACAGTAAAAGACAGACAGTGGAGACAAACAGTAAAAGACAGACAGGGGAGACAAACAGTAAAAGACAGACAGTGGAGACAAACAGTAAAAGACAGACAGTGGAGACAAACAGTAAAAGACAGTAGAGACAAACAGTAAAAGACAGTGGAGACAAACAGTAAAAGACAGACAGTGGAGACAAACAGTAAAAGACAGACAGGGAGACAAACAGTAAAAGACAGACAGTGGAGACAAACAGTAAAGACAGACAGTGGAGACAAACAGTAAAAGACAGTAGAGACAAACAGTAAAAGACAGTGGAGACAAACAGTAAAGATAGACAGTGGAGACAAACAATAAAGACAGACAGTGGAGACAACAGTAAAAGACAGTGGAGACAAACAGTAAAAGACAGACAGTGGAGACAAACAGTAAAAGACAGACAGTGGAGACAAACAGTAAAAGACAGACAGTGGAGCTGACAGTAAAAGACAGACAGTGGAGACAAACAGTAAAAGACAGACAGTGGAGACAAACAGTAAAAGACAGACAGTGGAGACAAACAGTAAAAGACAGACAGTGGAGACAAACAGTAAAAGACAGACAGTGGAGACAAACAGTAAAAGACAGACAGTGGAGACAAACAGTAAAAGACAGACAGTGGAGACAAACAGTAAAAGACAGTGGAGACAAACAGTAAAAGACAGACAGTGGAGACAAACAGTAAAAGACAGACAGTGGAGACAACAGTAAAAGACAGTGGAGACAACAGTAAAGACGACAGTGGAGACAAACAGTAAAAGACAGTGGAGACAAACAATAAAAGACAGACAGTGGAGACAAACAGTAAAAGACAGACAGTGAGACAAACAGTAAAAGACAGTGGAGACAAACAGTAAAAGACAGACAGTGGAGACAAACAGTAAAAGACAGACAGTGGAGACAAACAGTAAAGACAGTGGAGACAAACAGTAAAAGACAGACAGTGGAGACAAACAGTAAAAGACAGTGGAGACAAACAATAAAAGACAGACAGTGGAGACAAACAGTAAAAGACAGACAGTGGAGACAAACAGTAAAAGACAGTGGAGACAAACAGTAAAAGACAGACAGTGGAGACAAACAGTAAAAGACAGACAGTGGAGACAAACAGTAAAAGACAGACAGTGGAGACAAACAGTAAAAGACAGACAGTGGAGCTGACAGTAAAAGACAGACAGGGGAGACAAACCGTGTGATTTGATCCAGGTCTTCCTTGGTCTACCTCTCCTTTTAAAGCAAGACATCTGTTTGTTGAGTGTTTGTTGAGTGTTTGTTGAGTCAAGTGGTGGGGTTGCGCTCTGGTCAGATGACCGAATCACACTTTTTTCTGTGTTGATCAACGTGATGGTGGACTGGTGTAGCTCCCACCATTTCTCTGTGTCAGGTCTTGTTGACACCTGTTGTGAAACAAAACATCTCTGTGTCTGTGTCTTGTTGACACCTGTTGTGACACAAAACATCTCTGTGTCTTGTTGACACCTGTTGTGACACAAAACATCTCTGTGTCAGGTCTTGTTGACACCTGTTGTGAAACAAAACATCTCTGTGTCTGTGTCTTGTTGACACCTGTTGTGACACAAAACATCTCTGTGTCAGGTCTTGTTGACACCTGTTGTGAAACAAAACATCTCTGTGTCTGTGTCTTGTTGACACCTGTTGTGAAACAAAACATCTCTGTGTCTGTGTCTTGTTGACACCTGTTGTGACACAAAACATCTCTGTGTCTGTGTCTTGTTGACACCTGTTGTGAACAAAACATCTCTCTGTCTGTGTCTTGTTGACACCTGTTGTGAAACAAAACATCTCTGTGTCTTGTTGACACCTGTTGTGACACAAAACATCTCTGTGTCTTGTTGACACCTGTTGTGAAACAAAACATCTCTGTGTCTGTGTCTTGTTGACACCTGTTGTGACACAAAACATCTCTGTGTCTTGTTGACACCTGTTGTGACACAAAACATCTCTGTGTCAGGTCTTGTTGACACCTGTTGTGACACAAAACATCTCTGTGTCTTGTTGACACCTGTTGTGACACAAAACATCTCTGTGTCTGTGTCTTGTTGACACCTGTTGTGAAACAAAACATCTCTGTGTCAGGTCTTGTTGACACCTGTTGTGACACAAAACATCTCTGTGTCAGGTCTTGTTGACACCTGTTGTGAAACAAAACATTCTGTGTCTTGTTGACACCTGTTGTGAAACAAAACATCTCTGTGTCTGTGTCTTGTTGACACCTGTTGTGAAACAAAACATCTCTTGTCTGTGTCTTGTTGACACCTGTTGTGAAACAAAACATCTCTTGTCTGTGTCTTGTTGACACCTGTTGTGAAACAAACATCTCTGTGTCGGTCTGTTGATGTTGGACACAAACTTGTGTCATTGTTGACTGTGTGAAACAAACATCTCTGTGTCTTGTTGACACCTGTTGTGAAACAAAACATCTCTGTGTCTGTGTCTTGTTGACACCTGTTGTGAAACAAAACATCTCTGTGTCTGTGTCTTGTTGACACTGTTGTGACACAAAACATCTCTGTGTCAGGTCTTGTTGACACCTGTTGTGAACAAACATCTCTGTCTGTGTCTTGTTGACACCTGTTGTGACACAAAACATCTCTGTGTCTGTGTCTTGTTGACACCTGTTGTGAACAAAACATCTCTGTCTGTGTCTTGTTGACACCTGTTGTGAAACAAAACATCTCTGTGTGTCTTGTTGACACCTGTTGTGAAACAAAACATCTCTGTGTCTTGTTGACACCTTGTTGTGACACAAAACATCTCTGTGTCTGTGTCTTGTTGACACCTGTTGTGAAACAAAACTCTCTGTCTGTGTCTTGTTGACACCTGTTGTGAAACAAAACATCTCTGTGTCTGTGTCTTGTTGACACCTGTTGTGAAACAAAACATCTCTCTGTCTGTGTCTTGTTGACACCTGTTGTGAACAAAACATCTCTTGTCGTGTCTTGTTGACACCTGTTGTGAAACAAAACTCTGTGTCTTGTTGACACCTGTTGTGAAACAAAACATCTCTGTGTCTGTGTCTTGTTGACACCTGTTGTGAAACAAAACATCTCTGTGTCTGTGTCTTGTTGACACCTGTTGTGAAACAAAACATCTCTGTGTCAGGTCTTGTTGACACCTGTTGTGAAACAAAACATCTCTGTGTCTGTGTCTTGTTGACACCTGTTGTGAAACAAAACATCTCTGTGTCTGTGTCTTGTTGACACCTGTTGTGAACAAAAACATCTCTCTGTCTGTGTCTTGTTGACACCTGTTGTGAAACAAAACATCTCTTGTCTGTGTCTTGTTGACACCTGTTGTGAAACAAAACATCTCTGTCTGTGTCTTGTTGACACCTGTTGTGAAACAAAACATCTCTGTCTGTGTCTTGTTGACACCTGTTGTGAACAAAACATCTCTGTGTCTTGTTGACACCTGTTGTGAAACAAAACTTCTCTGTGTCTTGTTGACACCTGTTGTGAAACAAAACATCTCTGTCTGTGTCTTGTTGACACCTGTTGTGAAACAAAACATCTCTGTCTGTGTCTTGTTGACACCTGTTGTGAACAAAACATCTTCTGTGTCGGTCTTGTTGACCTGTTGTTGAACTTTTGAAACAAACATCTGTCTGTGTCTTGTTGAACCTGTTGTGAACAAAACATCTCTTGTGTCTTGTGACACTGTTGTGAAACAAAACATCTCTGTCTGTGTCTGTTGACACCTGTTGTGACACAAAACATCTCTGTTGTCTTGTTGACACCTGTTGTGAACAAACATCTGGTCTTGTTGACACCTGTTGTGAACAAACATCTCTGTGTCTTGTGACACTGTTGTGAAACAAAACATCTCTGTCTGTGTCTTGTTGACACCTGTTGTGAAACAAAACATCTCTGTCTGTGTCTTGTTGACACCTGTTGTGAAACAAAACATCTCTGTCTGGTCTTGTTGACACCTGTTGTGAAACAAAACATCTCTGTGTCTTGTGTTCTTGTTGACACCTGTTGTGAAACAAAACATCTCTGTGTCTGTGTCTTGTTGACACCTGTTGTGAACAAAACATCTCTGTGTCTGTGTCTTGTTGACACCTGTTGTGAAACAAAACATCTCTTGTCTTGTTGACACCTGTTGACAACATCTGTTTGTTGTGACACCTGTTGTGAAACAAAATCATCTGTGTCTTGTTGACACCTGTTGTGAAACAAAACATCTCTGTCGAGTCTTGTTGACACCTGTTGTGAAACAAAACATCTCTGTCTGTGTCTTGTTGACACACTGTTGTGAAACAAAACATCTCTGTGTGTCTTGTTGACACCTGTTGTGAAACAAAACATCTCTGTGTCTGTGTCTTGTTGACACCTGTTGTGAAACAAAACATTTCTCTGTGTCTTGTTGACACCTGTTGTGAAACAAAACATTCTCTGTCTGTGTCTTGTTGACACCTGTTGTGAAACAAAACATCTCTGTGTGTCTTGTTGACACCTGTTGTGACACAAAACACATCTCTGTGTCTCTTGTTGACACCTGTTGTTGAAACAAACATCTGTCTTTGTTGACAACTGTTGTGAAACAAAACTCTCTGTGTCTGTGTCTTGTTGACACCTGTTGTGAAACAAAACATCTCTGTCTGTGTCTTGTTGACACCTGTTGTGAAACAAAACATCTCTTGTCTGTGTCTTGTTGACACCTGTTGTGAAACAAAACATCTCTGTGTCGTCTTTTTGACACTGTTGTGAAACAAAACATCTCTGTGTCAGGTCTTGTTGACACCTGTTGTGAAACAAAACATCTCTGTGTCTTGTTGACACCTGTTGTGAAACAAAACATCTCTCTGTCTGTGTCTTGTTGACACCTGTTGTGAAACAAAACATCTCTCTGTCTGTGTCTTGTTGACACCTGTTGTGAAACAAAACATCTCTGTCTGTGTCTTGTTGACACCTGTTGTGAAACAAAACATGTTTGTGTCTGTGTCTTGTTGACACCTGTTTTGACACAAAACATCTCTGTGTCTGTGTCTTGTTGACACCTGTTGTGAAACAAAACATCTCTGTGTCTTGTTGACACCTGTTGTGACACAAAACATCTCTGTGTCTGTGTCTTGTTGACACCTGTTGTGAAACAAAACATCTCTGTGTCTGTGTCTTGTTGACACCTGTTTTGACACAAAACATCTCTCAAATGGTCATTGTGGACACTAGGGGTTAGGTCAGGGTCCACGGCTGGCACTGGTATGACAGGTGGGGATGAAACTGAGGAGCTTGGCTTTTGTTTTGTCAGGAATGTTGGAATTTTTCAGTAAAAACTAACAGTGATATCGACAGTGATAATGAAATTAGCACAGCAACAATAATATCAACTAACATGGTATCAATAATGTTAACAGCCATAATTACAGCTGACATGATTATGAAATATTAAGTAACAATAATGTCAACAGCTATATTTTAAACTTACAATTATTTAATGGCCATTATTACAACTAACATAGCACTTGATGAATTTTTCAGAAACACTGGAGTGGCATCTCTGGCATCGCATCCTCCAGACATATTGAGAAACTGAAGAAGAAAATCAAAGAACTGGTCAGTAGTACCTTAATGTGCTGTCTGTCTGTCTGTCTACCTTCCTGTCTGTCTGTATATCTGGCTGTCTGTCTATCTGGCTGTCTGGCTGTCTATCTGGTTGTCTGGCTGTCTATCTGGTTGGCTGCCCCTGTATTCCTGTCTGTCTGTGCATTTCACTGTTATATTTGAATGCATAAAGTGTGTAGAACAGCAAAGACTTTCTGTAAGCCAGGCTCTGTGACCAAATGTTGCCATCCACAAGTAAACCGTTTTCAGGTGTCAAGTTTTGCAGTTGTTTCAGACGTCTTGACTCTCTTAGTCCAGGGAAGTAAGTGGAAGCCATATGTCCGAGGCCATGTCAAGGGAGATAATGGGTAGTCAAAATTCCAAATGATAGCAAGGAAAAAGAAATCATCAAAAAAGCAGTTTCATACAACATACAGCTTGCTGAACAGTGCCAAAGAGAAGGGGAGAGAACTGGCTTTCACTTTGAGCATATTCCATGACTGTAAGGGGCGCAGTGCAATACTCTGTAGTTTTCATTTTGTCTACAGGGATGTCTGTTTGGGACAGGAACATGTCTGTCTGATCGATGCTGACCAACACTTGTAAGACCCATTAAGTCTGTTAGACACAATCTGATTGATGCTGATCAACACTTGTAAGACCCATTAAGTCTGTTAAACACAATCTGATCAATGCTGATCAACACTTGTAAGACCCATTAAGTCTGTTAAACACAATCTGATCAATGCTGATCAACACTTGTAAGACCCATTAAGTCTGTTAAACACAATCTGATCGATGCTGATCAACACTTGTAAGACCCATTAAGTCTGTTAAACACAATCTGATCGATGCTGATCAACACTTGTAAGACCCATTACGTCTGTTAAACACAATCTGATCGATGCTGATCAACACTTGTAAGACCCATTACGTCTGTTAAACACAATCTGATCGATGCTGATCAACACTTGTAAGACCCATTACGTCTGTTAGACACAATCTGATCGATGCTGATCAACACTTGTAAGACCCATTAAGTCTGTTAGACACAATCTGATCGATGCTGATCAACACTTGTAAGACCCATTAAGTCTGTTAGACACAATCTGATTGATGCTGATCAACACTTGTAAGACCCATTAAGTCTGTTAGACACAATCTGATCGATGCTGATCAACACTTGTAAGACCCATTAAGTCTGTTAGACACAATCTGATCGATGCTGATCAACACTTGTAAGACCCATTAAGTCTGTTAGACACAATCTGATCGATGCTGATCAACACTTGTAAGACCCATTAAGTCTGTTAGACACAATCTGATCGATGCTGATCAACACTTGTAAGACCCATTAAGTCTGTTAGACACAATCTGATCGATGCTGATCAACACTTGTAAGACCCATTAAGTCTGTTAGACACAATCTGATCGATGCTGATCAACACTTGTAAGACCCATTAAGTCTGTTAGACACAATCTGATCGATGCTGATCAACACTTGTAAGACCCATTAAGTTTGTTAGACACAATCTGATCGATGCTGATCAACACTTGTAAGACCCATTAAGTCTGTTAAACACAATCTGATTCAATGCTGATCAACACTTGTAAGACCCATTAAGTCTGTTAAACACAATCTGATTGATGCTGATCAACACTTGTAAGACCCATTAAGTCTGTTAGACACAATCTGATCAATGCTGATCAACACTTGTAAGACCCATTAAGTCTGTTAAACACAATCTGATTGATGCTGATCAACACTTGTAAGACCCATTAAGTCTGTTTGTTAAACACAAATTTAGAAAAAAGATTGTTTTGTGTTTGTAGCTCCGGACAGATAATAGTAATGGATGATGATGATGATGATGATGATAATGATGATGATACTGCCACTGCTAATGATACTAATGCTGATGGTGATGATAGTGATGAGATGATAATTTTATCTATTCAGTGCAGACAGCCCATGTTAGAAGCATGCATGTTGCATTTCACAGTACCAGCACACAATATCAAGTTCTGTGTAAAGTAGTAGTGGCAGGTTTAAAGAAATGGCTGTGTCCTTTTGTCACACTGGACGAAGCAGCAGAGAAATTTCAGTCTTTTTCTCCTAATTTTTGTATTTGGTGTTTGTTTGTTTGTGATCTTACGCTTGACAAAGGCCAGTTGGCCGAAAATTTGCACCCGTCTTGTCTGGTTGTATTAAATACGCGTTCTGATTCTTTTTTCATGTCTTTTCTGGCTCCAGTTGGCTTAAATTCAGCCAGTCACACTTGTTTTGGATTTAGTAATTTTATTGTTAGAAAATGTAACATCATTGTCATTGTGATAGTATCATTGTCTCTCTCTATTTAGAAAATGTAACATCATTGTCATTGTGATAGTATCATTGTCTCTCTCTGTTTAGAAAATGTAACATCATTGTCATTGTGAGTAGTATCATTGTCTCTCTCTATTTAGAAAATGTAACATCATTGTCATTGTGATAGTATCATTGTCTCTCTCTATTTAGAAAATGTAACATCATTGTCATTGTGAGAGTATCATTGTCTCTCTCTATTTTTTTTCTCTAACATATTTGTGCTGGTCTTTTTTCATCATTTCATCAGTTAACCTGTTTTTGTGCTTCAGGGTTTTAAATGAATGAGCTTTTCCTTTCTGTTGAAGTCAACTTGAGCTTTTTTTTGGTTGGTTTTTTTTTTATCTGTACTTTAGCATCAACACGATTTTACTCGAACTTAATTTTTTTCTGTATTTTAAAGTCAAGATGATTTGTGTCATCATAATCAAATGTCTGCCAGTCACCATTGTGAAAGGGAAATGATGTTGATGTTGATGATGATGGTGATAATGATAAGGGGTAATGGTGATTAAATGATAGTGATGGTGATAATGATAGTGATGGTGATGGTGGTGATCATGATGAGGAAGTATAGGATGATGGATGATGACGACTACAATGATGATGGTGATGATAAAGGTGGTGATGGTGATGCCAATGATGGCGATAGTGATGATGATGACGACGGTGGTGATGATGATAAAAATGGAAATGGTGATGATGACTACTACTTGGTGCTTCATTGGTCAGGAGGGGGAGTTGATTCTGTCGTCGCCCAAGCTGCCGTTCAAAGTGTGGTGTGACTCGGTGAAACCCCACACACTTCTGATGACCACCGACTATGAGAGGGAGGAATGGAGAGAGGTATTGACTTCACTCAGGAGGAAAAGTATGTCTGTCTGTCTGTCTGTCTGTCGTCTGTCTGTCTGTCTGCTTCTCTTTGTCTGTCTGTCTCTTTGTCTGTCTGTCAGTCTTTTGTTTGTCTGTCTGTCTGTCTGTCTGTCAGTCTTTCTCTGTCTGACTTTCTGTCTGTCTGTTTGCCTGTCTCTTTCTTTGTCTGTCAATTTTTTCCCAAAGGAAGGGAGATAATTTCATATTGATTGGAGGGAATGGTGTGTGTGTGTTTGTGTATGTGTGTGTTGTGGTGTGTGTGTGTGTGTGTGTGTGTGTGTGTGTGTGTGTGTTGTGTGTGCGTGTGTGTGTGTGTTGTGTGTGCGTGTGTGTGCGCGTGTGCGTGTGCGTGTGTGTGTGTGTGTGTGTGTGTGTGTGTGTGGGACACAAGTTTTTCATGTCTTTATGGATGGATCATGACCACATTCAGGTCCAAGGTGTGGACTGTTGATCAGTTGTAAAAGGTTAAGGTTGAAAGGTCGGCACCAAAGTGAGATCGCATAGAAATGGATGGATTTGTAGGGAGGTGTGTGAACAGTATTTTCTTAGAAACTTTTGGCAGTATTTGAAATCTGCTGTCACAGTCAGCCATTACCATTGATCAGGTTTTATTTCATGCAAACTTTTTCAAGGTCACAGTGACTGATGACCTGGACCATCTGTAGCTTTATGATTATACAGTCTGAAATATAAATTGACAACAACAAAAATAATAAATAAAAAAAAAATTAAAAAAATACGGGAATTGACTTTCTATAATAAGCTGAAGAAGAAATGTTATTTTCTGCAATAATGCCTTATTGTCTGTTGGTGTGAAGCAGTTTGGCCCCAGCAGCAAAGAGAACATCATCACACTTCGACAGAAATGTGATTTTGAGCGTCTTCCAATTCTTACAGAAGTTGAACTTTAAAAATTTGATAAAAATGTATTGAAGGGAAAAGTTAGGTATTGTAGTTCGGCATGTTTTATTCTTACATATAAATCCTAGGGTTTGCTGTGCAGGTTTGTGCGTGTCAAAGACCTCATTGGTATGAGGGTATTTTTTATTTTCTATTAATCCTAGCATTTGCTATGCAGGTTTACACATGGAAAAGACCTCACTCGTACGTGTGTGTCTTTGAATTAATCCTAGTGCTTGCTGTGCAGGTTTGCGCATGGAAATGACCCCACCCAGTATGTGGGTGTTTATTTTTTGATTAATATAGTGTTTATTGTGCAGGTTTGCGTATGGAAATGACCCCACCCAGAATGCGTGTGTGTTTTTTTTTATTAACTCACTCGGTACGGAGAGTTTTTCCCCTTGCATTTCCCCAGGGACGGCCCATTTTGAAGGGTTAGGAAAAAAATCACAAAAAATACAAACCATAAAGGAACAAAATGAAACTTTCAGATCTGAATATTTACATGCTGGGTTAGTTCATGCCAAAATATTGAAGTTCTTCCTTGAATATTTCTTCTTCATGTGCCATGTTGAAAATACCCCAAATTTTGTGGTCAGGATCACTGTACAGTCACACACTCTGATCAGCTCCATGAACACACAGTCAAAGGTGAGAAGGTCAGGAGAAGTGCTCATTCTGCTTGCCACTCGGTTCTCTTATGCCTTCTGTTATGACAATGGAATTTAGAAAGTCTTCTGTCACAAACTGATTCAAGAAATCAAAGGGGGCGTGGCACTGAACTGGGACATGCAGGCCACAAGAGCCAGAGAACAGAGGCAAAGTGGGAGAAAAACTAAAATCTTCGTGCCAGTCATGCATAGGAAAGTGAAAGAAACCTCCATCAGACATGCGTTTCACTGTGCTTGACCCGCTGACCGCTCGCCTCTCATGACGTGTACGCCCACCACCCTCTCCCACTTCACTGTCGTCTGAAACTGGGTCACTGTCAGTTCCTCCTTTCTGGCAGCTTCCATCACTTGATACACTTTCATCATTATCTTCATCATACTCCTCGATGTCAAATCCTTCAGTCTGAAGCACTTCAGTCACTTCAGCAGCAGTAAAACGCCGCTGTCGCGATCTACTTTGTTCGAAAACTCGTACTCGCCTGCGACGCCATTTTCGACACGAATGCAGATTAGCCATTCGTATAGGGTACCGAAGTCAATCATTTCCTGACGAGTGTATGGCTATGGAATCTCACGAAGTAACTTTCCCTTTGACCCTTGACATGTTTGCAGTGACCAGTGTGGCTATGGTAGGCGTGCAGGATCTAAAGGGGAGTGTCTAAAAAATTTTAATTATCGAAACCGCTATTGCGTTCCGTCGTACGGAACCGTGCCTTTCCTCACGACCGCTATAGCATTCCGTCGTACCGAGTGAGTTAATATAGTGTTTGTTCTGCAGATTTGCGCATGGAAATGGCCCCATGCAGTATATGTGTGTGGTTTTTTTTTTTATTAATAAAGTGTTTGTTCTGCAGATTTGCGCATGGAAATGGCCCCATGCAGTATATGTGTGTGGTTTTTTTTTTATTAATAAAGTGTTTGTTCTGCAGATTTGCGCATGGAAATGGCCTCATGCAGTATATGTGTGTTGTTTTTTTTTTATATATAAGTGTTTGTTGTGCAGATTTGCGCATGGAAATGACCCACACTAGGTGTTTTTTCTATTGAAGTTCAGGTTGCGATTGTGCAACAGTTGGTGGGGATGGACAGGTAAGTACACGCAGGATTTATATTTATGCTTTGTTGACTATACCAAGGCTTTCAATTGGGTAAGACATGAAGAATTGATCAACCAACTAGAAAGACTCAATATTGATGGAAAAGATCTACGAATAATCAGAAATATGTATTGGGAACAAACAGCTGCAATGAGAATTAAAAACGATATAAGCTCTTTCCAAAACATCAAAAGAGGAGTCAGACAGGGTTTTGGTTTTGTCACTAGATCTGTTTTCACTTTACAGCGAAAACATCATGAGAAACCTGGAGGAAGACCCTGGATTAAAGGTGGTGGAAAAATGATAACATTTGATACGCAGATGACACCGTGCTAATTGCAGAAAGTGTAAGGGGACCTACAAAACCTTGTGAATATACTAGAAATAGAAAGCAAAGGTAAGGGGTTGGAACTAAACAGCGGGAAGACTGAAGTCATGGTGATCAGTAAAAAACATGAAATCCCCTAATGCAAAATAACAGCAAATGGCACAACCTTGAGACAGGTTGATAAATTTAAATGCCTGGAAAACGATCATTTCACCAGATGGCAGATGCACATCAGAAATAGCCAGCAGAATCGGCCAAGCAAAAACAACATTCAAGAAGATGGAGAGTATTCTTACCAACAAATGCCTATCAATTAACATCAGGAAGAGAGTTCTTGAATGTTATATAGAACCAATACTGTTGTACGGTTGCGAGGCATGGACAATCAACAAGCAAAGCCAGAACAAGATTGAGGCAGTCGAGATGTGGTTTCTAAGAAGGATGTTGAAAGTTCCATGGACAGCAAAGAAAACAAATGAGACAGTCTTGATGGAGGCAGACACAAGTAGATCATTCATAAGGAAGATTAGGAAAAGGCAGGCAACATTCATAGGCCATTTTATGGGAAAGGGGAATTGGAACATCTGGTCACAATGGGAAAGCTGGAGGGAAGGAGAGCACTGGGTAGACCCAGGGAGAAGATACTAGACAGAATTGCAGAGTGGCTGAAGACAGGGAGGGTGGAAGAGATGCTTGAGGCAACAAGAGATAGAGACAGGTGGAAGTCCATAATGGCCAACGCCATGCGGCAAGGCACCTGATGATGATGATGATACAAGGTGTGTATGTCTGTGTGTTGCAGCTTCCCCAAGTGAACAAAATGGGATCTCTGCTGACTGACACTGGTATGTTACCTTACTCTGTGCATGTATGTGTGTGTGTGTGTGTGTGTTTTAATGTGTGTGTATGTGTGTTTTAATGTATGTGTGTGTTTTAATGTGTGTGTGTGTATATGTGTGTGTGTGTGTGTATGTGTGTTTTAATGTATGTGTGTGTTTTAATGTGTGTGTGTGTATGTGTTTGTGTATGTGTTTGTGTGTGTGTGTGTTTGTATGTGTGTGAGCGTGTTTGTGTATGTGTCTGTATGTGTGTGTATGTGTGTGTATTTGTGTGTGTTTGTGTGCATGTGTGTGTGTATGTTTGTGTTTTTGAATGTATATGTGTGTGTGTGTGAGAGAAAGAGACAGACAGAGAAAGAGAGAGCAAAAACAAGAACAAATGTTACTTAAGGGTGTAAAATGAATAGTGTACATGCTTTTATACATCAAGTATTAGTATTAGTATTATTACAATTATTATTATCCTGATGGAATCACTATCTGTAACGATGGCAGTGCTGTATTTCAGATGAGGCGGCAATCTATGGAACACTAAACGTCACAATTCACAAGTTGAACGGACTGAGGGACGCTTGTGGTAAGTCTTGGGACTTTTGTGTTGGTGGTGGGTTTTTTTTTCAAGTTTGTTGTTGAACAGAACTGAATTTTTAAACTCAGATTTTCTTACTTACCTTAGTGGTATAAGTGTATTAACAGGATGTTACCTTAGTGGTATGATAAGTGTATTAACAGGATGTTACTCACCTTAGTGGTATGATAAGTGTATTAACAGGATGTTACTCACCTTAGTGGTATGATAAGTGTATTAACAGGATGTTACTCACCTTAGTGGTATAAGTGTATTAACAGGATGTTACTCACCTTAGTATGATAAGTGTATTAACAGGATGTTACCTTAGTGGTATAAGTGTATTAACAGGATGTTACCTTAGTGGTATGATAAGTGTATTAACAGGATGTTACTCACCTTAGTGGTATGATAAGTGTATTAACAGGATGTTACTCACCTTAGTGGTATGATAAGTGTATTAACCGGATGTTACTCACCTTAGTGGTATAAGTGTATTAACAGGATGTTACCTTAGTGGTATGATAAGTGTATTAACAGGATGTTACTCACCTTAGTGGTATATAAGTGTATTAACAGGATGTTTACTCACCTTGGTGGTATGATAAGTGTATTAACAGGATGTTACTCACCTTAGTGGTATGATAAGTGTATTAACAGGATGTTACTCACCTTAGTGGTATAAGTGTATTAACAGGATGTTACTCACCTTAGTGGTATAAGTGTATTAACAGGATGTTACTCACCTTAGTGGTATAAGTGTATTAACAGGATGTTACTCACCTTGAGTGGTTATGGATATAAGTGTATTAACAGGATGTTACCTTAGTGGTATGATAAGTGTATTAACAGGATGTTACTCACCTTAGTGGTATGATAAGTGTATTAACAGGATGTTACTCACCTTAGTGGTATAAGTGTATTAACAGGATGTTACTCACCTTAGTGGTATAAGTGTATTAACAGGATGTTACTCACCTTAGTGGTATAATTGTATTAACAGGATGTTACTCACCTTAGTGGTATGATAATTGTATTAACAGGATGTTACTCACCTTAGTGGTATGATAATTGTATTAACAGGTACGTTCAGACTGTAAATTTAGTGGTATGATAATTGTATTAACAGGATGTTACTCACCTTAGTGGTATGATAATTGTATTAACAGGATGTTGCTCCACCTTAGTGGTATGATAAGTGTATTAACAGGATGTTACTCACCTTAGTGGTATAAGTGTATTAACAGGATGTTACTCACCTTAGTGGTATGATAAGTGTATTAACAGGATGTTACCTTAGTGGTATAAGTGTATTAACAGATGTTACTCACCTTAGTGGTATGATAAGTGTATTAACAGGTACGTTCAGACTGTAAATATGAACAAACATAATAAAGAAACAGCTGTCTATAAGTAAGCAGTGAGGTGTGAATACATTGACACGTGTGTTTGTGTAAGGGGGGAGGGTACTGACAATTCACAGCAGCATTCAGCATTCTCCATCTTTGTCTGTGGGGTACAGCAACAAACAGTTCACACATACTGAGGTTGGTCCAGTCTGTGATATTGACCACCCAGCTCTTCCTCTGTCTGTGGGGTACAGCAACAAACAGTTCAGACATACTGAGGTTGGTCCAGTCTGTGATATTGACCACCCAGGTCTTCCTGTGTCTGTGGGGTACAGCAACAAACAGTTCAGACATACTGAGGTTATTCCAGTCTGTGATATTGACCACCCAGCTCTTCCTCTGTCTGTGGGGTACAGCAACAAACAGTTCAGACATACTGAGGTTGGTCCAGTCTGTGATATTGACCACCCAGCTCTTCCTGTGTCTGTGGGGTACAGCAACAAACAGTTCAGACATACTGAGGTGTGATATTGACCACCAGCATGCAGTCACACATACACATGCACCACCGCACGCACGTCACGCACGCAGCTACGCACGCACGCACCACACACACACACACACACACACGAACACACACACACACACACATAGACACGACATACCTGACTATACATGCACAACATTAGCACATCATGGGTGGGTATGACCAGATGCAGTCACACAACACTACAATACAAAGGACAGACCACACTACTACATACAAAGGGTACAACTACACTAAATACAAAGGTACAACACACAACAATGACAAAATAGGTACAACTACTACTAATACAAAGGTACAGACTACTACAATACAAAGGGGTACAACTACTACTAATACAAAGGGTACAACTACTACTAATACAAAGGGTACAACATACTACTAATACAAAGGGTATAACTACTACTAATACAAAGGGTACAACTACTACTAATACAAAGGGTAAAAACTACTACTAATACAAAGGGTACAACTACTACTAATACAAAGGGTAAACTACTACTAATACAAAGGGTACAACTACTACTGATACAAAGGGTACAACTACTACTAATACAAAGGTACAACATACTATACAAAGGGTACAACTACTACTAATACAAAGGGTACAACTACTACTAATACAAAGGGTACAACTACTACTAATACAAAGGGTACAACTACTACTAATACAAAGGTATACTACTACTAATACAAAGGGTACAACTACTACTAATACAAAGGGTATAACTACTACTAATACAAAGGGTACAACTACTACTGATACAAAGGGTACAACTACTACTAATACAAAGGGTACAACTACTACTGATACAAAGGGTACAACTACTACTAATACAAAGGGTACAACTACTACTAATACAAAGGGTACATAAGGAAAAGATGACACAAATACAAGTTTTCCATATAGCCTACATCAGTGTAATGTTTGTATACATACAAACACACACATGAAAACACACACATGAAAGCGCACACATGAAAATGCACACATCTACACACACATTTACATACAAACATACACATACACCGTCATCATCATCGCCGTCATCGTCACTATCATCACTGATATCAATGTCACTACCATCACCATCATTCATCATCATCATCATATCGTCATCACTGTTGGTGATATTTGTGTATCTGTCTGCTTATGTATGTATACATGTGTGTGTTTTGTGTGTGTGTGTGTGTGTGTGTGTGTGTGTGTGTGTGTGTGTGTGTGTGTGTGCATTTCTCTGTGTGTGTGTGGGGTGTGTGTGTGTGTGTGTGTGTGTGTGTGTGTGTGTGTGTGTGTGTGTGTGTGCAGACACCTATTGCTGCCTGGAGATGGACAGCATGGGTCACTTCTTCATGAAGGCTCGAACTCGTATCTGCAGTGGCTCAGCAGACCCTTCATGGAACGAGGATTTTGAACTGGAGTTGGAGGGATCTCAGACCCTGCGCATTCTGTCCTACAGGAAACTTCCGGAAAAACATGGCGACGTTCTGCTGGGCAGAGGAGCTTTGGAGGTAAGTCAGAGAAAGCACGGCCGTCAAATTACGTCAGTGTCAGTGTCAGTTTCACAAGATAGCGTCTTGGTGTGCAGATTAAATTCCGTATCATGGCACAAGCCTTAAACCTGCACATAAACCCTATGTGTTGGTAAGCCACTGATGCCATGTGATGGAGGAGATCCACAATGATTATGGCACAAGCCTTAAACCTGCACATAAACCCTATATGTTGGTAAGCCACTGATGCCATGTGATAGAGAAGCTCCACGATGATCATGGCACAAACGTTAAACCTTCATATAAACCCTATATGTTGAGAGTTCCATGGACAGCAAAGAAAACAAACAAGACAGTCTTGATGGAGGCAGACACAGGTAGATCATTCATAAGGAAGATTAGGAAAAGACAGGCAACATTCGTAGGCCATTTTATGAGGAAAGGGGATTTGGAGCACCTGGTCACAACGGGAAAGCTGTAGGGAAAGAGAGCACCAGGTAGACCCAGGGAGAAAATACTACATGGACTTGCAGAGTGGCTGAAGACAGGGAGGGTGGAAGAGATGCTCGAGGCAACAAGAGATAGAGACAGATGGAAGTCCATGATCGCCAACGCCATGCGGCAGGGCACCTGATGATGATGATGATAAACCCTATGTGTTGGCAAGCCACTGATGCCATGTGATGGAGAAGATCCACAATGATCATGGCACAAGCCCTAAGCCTGCATATTGGTGCTATGTGTTGGCAAGCCACTGACGTCATGTGATGGAGAAGATCCACAATGATCATGGCACAAACCCTAAGCCTGCATATTGGTGCTATATATTGGCAAGCCACTGACGCCATGTGATGGAGAAGATCCACAATGATCATGGCACAAGCCCTGAGCCTGCATATTGGTGCTATGTGTTTGCATGGACGTGAGGTCCTACCTAGTGTTGGGTTTTATTTCTGTCTGAAATCAAATGTATTTAACAGGGATTTATTGTGTTTGGACTGTTCCACATGTGCTCCACCTAAATGTACAATTATTGTTACTTTGTTAGTAAGTGTGTATACATCTTTCACTTCCCTAAGTGTGTACATGTGTGTGTGTGTACACTTCTTTGTGTGTATGTGTGTGTGTGCACATTTCTTTGTGTGTGTGTGTGTGTGCATGTGTGCACATTTCTTTGTGTGTGCATATTTCTTTGTGTGTGTTTGTGTGTGTGTGCATATGTGTGTGTGCACATTTCTTTGTGTGTGTGTGTTTGTGTGCATATGTGTGTGTGCACATTTCTTTGTGTGTGTGCATATGTGTGTGTGCACATTTCTTTGTGTGTGTGTGCATGTTTGTGTGTGCGTGTGTTTGTGTGTGTGTGTGTGTGCACATTTCTGTGTGTGTGTGTGCGTGTTTTTTTGTGTGTGTGTGTGTGTGTGTGCACATTTCTGTGTGTGTATGTGTGTGTGTGTGTGTGCGTGTTTTTGTGTGTGTGTATGTGTGTGTGTGTGCACATTTCTGTGTGTGTGTGTGTGTGTGTGTGTGTGTGTGTGTGTGTGTGTGTGTGTGTGTGTGTGCACATTTCTGTGTGTGTGTGTGTGTGTGTGTTATGTGTGTGTGTGTGTGTGTGTGTGTGTGTGTGTGTGTGTTGTGTGTGTGTGTGTGTGATTCAGCACACAATGGACTGATGATGTTGTGTCCAAGATGAGCAAACACTGGCTGAAGGAACTTTCCAGGAGAAGACTGTTGCCATGAACGAGGTGAGTACGTATGTACTGAGGTGTTGCCATGAACGAGGTGAGTACGTATGTACTGAGGTGTTGCCATGAACGAGGTGAGTACGTATGTACTGAGGTGTTGCCATGAACGAGGTGAGTACGTATGTACTGAGTGGATACCTCCTCTCTTCCACACACTGACTCTTCCATTCTTGTATTGATGTATGTATTTCTTTGTTTAGTTATTTAATCAGTTTCTATTTAACTATTTAATTTTACTTGTTTGCCAAACTTTTTTGTAATTAATCCAAAACAAACATGACCG
Source organism: Monoplex corrugatus (assembly GCA_030674185.1). Lineage (NCBI taxonomy): Eukaryota > Metazoa > Mollusca > Gastropoda > Littorinimorpha > Ranellidae > Monoplex > Monoplex corrugatus. Next base: position 69,926,469 of record JAPXFY010000022.1, read on the forward strand.
CCCACATTCAAGCAAAGTGGAACCAGAAAAACATGAAATAGAACCAGGATGTGTATGTAGTATAGCCAGACAGGTAAAGTAGAACCAGTTGTAGTGTAGTATAGCCAGACAGGTAAAGTAGAACCAGTGTATGTAGTATAGCCAGACAGGTAAAGTAGAACCAGTGTATGTAACATAGCCAGACAGGTAAAGTAGAACCAGTGTATTTAGCATAGCCAGACAGGTAAAGTAGAACCAGAGTATGTAGCATAGCCAGACAGGTAATAATAATAATAATATATTTTATTTATATAGCGCAAAATCTTGACAAAATCAAATCTAAGCGCTGAGCGTATACATGCATACATACCTACATACATATGAGCGTATACTGTATACATGCATACATACATTACATACATACATAATCTAAGCTGAGCGTATACATGCATACATACATACATACATACGTACGCACATGCATACATAATAATTACAATATTTACATAGCGCAAATCTCGACAAAATCAAATCCAAGCGCCGAAAAGACACACACGCACACACGCACGCACGCACACACACGCCACACACACACACACACACACACACACACACACACACACACACACACACACACACACACACACACACACACACACACACACACACACACACACACACATGCATGGCCACAAATGGGGAGAAAAGAATAAAAGCAAGAATAAAACCAATGGAAAACCACAGAGAGCACATCATATACAATTATATATTAAAACAAAGTGATTCCCCTCCGAGCGGAGACAGGCTGCAGAGGGGGGTTGAGTGAGGTTAGGATTTTATGCAGAGGAGAAAAGGTGAGTTTTGAGAGCGGACTTGAAGGAGGCAAAAGTAGGTTGCTGACGGACTGAGAGAGGAAGTTTGTTCCAGGAGAGTGGACCAGAAACAGAGAAGGCTCGTGGACCATAGTTATTGAGCTTAGTGCGTGGAAAGCGAAAAGTCAGAGGATCGGAGGCAGAGCGGAGGGTACGTGAGGGAAGATAGATCTCAAGTAGGCTTGACAGGTAATCGGGGGCTGCGTTATTGAGGCTTTTGTAGCACATGGTGTCTAGTTTGTACTGTATGCGCTTTGATACAGGGAGCCAGTGAAGTTGTGCCAGGAGAGGAGATATGTGGTCAGCTTTTTTCTTTTTGAGTACAAGGCGTACATCATTGTTTTGAATGCGCTGTAGGATGTGAATGGTGGAGGCAGGAAGACCAGACAGGAGTGAATTGCAATAGTCAATGCGAGACATTATGAAGGAGAGAACGAGTTTTGCAGTTGTTTCGACAGAGAGATACTTCCTGATCAGGCTTATACGATGGAGATGATAGTAGCAAGATATGGCAGTTTGAGAAACAAAGTTGTTCATGGACAGGGTAAAGTAGGTAAAGTAGAACCAGTGTATGTAGCATAACCAGACAGGTAAAGTAGAACCAGTGTATATAGCATAACCAGACAGGTAAAGTAGAACCAGTGTATGTAACATAGCCAGACAGGTAAAGTAGAACCAGTGTATGTAGCATAACCAGACAGGTAAAGTAGAACCAGTGTATGTAACATAGCCAGACAGGTAAAGTAGAACCAGTGTATGTAGCATAACCAGACAGGTAAAGTAGAACGATGAACCAGTGTACTGTAGCATAACCAGACAGGTAAAGTAGAACCAGTGTATATAGCATAACCAGACAGGTAAAGTAGAACCAGTGTATATAGCATAACCAGACAGGTAAAGTAGAACCAGTGTATATAGCATAACCAGACAGGTAAAGTAGAACCAGTGTATAGATAAGACAGTAAGAACCATGTATTAGATACAGCAGGAAAGTAGAACCAGTGTATATAGCATAACCAGACAGGTAAAGTAGAACCAGTGTATGTAGCATAACCAGACAGGTAAAGTAGAACCAGTGTATGTAACATACCAGACAGGTAAAGTAGAACCAGTGTATTTGCTAAAACCAGACAGGTAAAGTAGAACCAGTGTATGTAACATAGCCAGACAGGTAAAGTAGAACCAGTGTATGTAGCATAGCCAGACAGGTAAAGTAGAACCAGTGTATTAGCATAGCCAGACAGGTAAAGTAGAACCAGTGTATGTAGCATAGCCAGACAGGTAAAGTAGAACCAGTGTATGTAGCATAGCCAGACAGGTAAAGTAGAACCAGTGTATGTAGCATAGCCAGACAGGTAAAGTAGAACCAGTGTATGTAGCATAGCCAGACAGGTAAAGTAGAACCAGTGTATGTAGCATAACCAGACAGGTAAAGTAGAACCAGTGTATGTAGCATAACCAGACAGGTAAAGTAGAACCAGTGTATATAGCATAACCAGACAGGTAAAGTAGAACCAGTGTATGTAAGCATAACCAGACAGGTAAAGTAGAACCAGTGTATGTAAACATAACCAGACAGGTAAAGTAGAACCAGTGTATGTAGCATAGCCAGACAGGTAAAGTAGAACCAGTGTATGTAGCATAGCCAGACAGGTAAAGTAGAACCAGTGTATATAGCATAGCCAGACAGGTAAAGTAGAACCAGTGTATGTAGCATAGCCAGACAGGTAAAGTAGAACCAGTGTATGTAGCATAGCCAGACAGGTAAAGTAGAACCAGTGTATGTAGCATAGCCAGACAGGTAAAGTAGAACCAGTGTATGTAGCATAGCCAGACAGGTAAAGTAGAACCAGTGTATATAGCATAGCCAGACAGGTAAAGTAGAACCACAAGTGTATGTAGCATAGCCAGACAGGTAAAGTAGAACCAGTGTATGTAGCATAGCCAGACAGGTAAAGTAGAACCAGTGTATGTAGTATAGCCAGACAAGGTAGGTGCAAAATTCTGGCTTTAACTCTTTGACTCCCTCACCCTAACCGCCAGCATCCGCATTGTCAGCCATGGCAGCAAAGCAAAAACTTAACCCTGTGACTCCTTCCCCTGTCCAAAAGCTTCCTGCAGGAAACTAGTGGATAGGCTGAGGGAGTGAGAGGGTTACGTTTTTACAGCTGGCACATCAGGTGGGGGAGGGAAAGGGTTAATCTCCCTGTTTATGTGTGTCTATAGTAACACTGTGATAAATATTTCTACATGTTTTTGTGTATGTGTATAGTTACACCTGTGTAATAAACATGTCTACCTGTTTTGTGTATGTGTATAGTTAACACCTGTGTAATAACATTCTACCTGTTTTTGTGTATGTGTATAGTTACACCTGTGTAATAAACATGTCTACCTGTTTTTGTGTATGTGTATAGTTACACCTGTGTAATAAACATGTCTACCTGTTTATGTGTATGTGTATAGTTACACCTGTGTAATAAACATGTCTACCTGTTTTTGTGTATGTGTATAGTTTACTAACACCTGTGTAATAAACATGTCTACCTGTTTATGTGTATGTGTATAGTTACTAACACCTGTGTAATAAACATGTCTACCTGTTTATGTGTATGTGTATAGTTACTAACCTGTGTAATAAACATGTCTACCTGTTTTGTGTATGTGTATAGTTACTAACACCTGTGTAATAAACATGTCTACCTGTTTATGTGTATGTGTATAGTTACAACACTGTGTAATAAACATGTCTACCTGTTTATGTGTATGTGTATAGTTACTAACACCTGTGTAATAACATGTCTACCTGTTTATGTGTATGTGTATAGTTACAACCTGTGTAATAAACATGTCTACCTGTTAATGTGTATGTGTATAGTTACACCTGTGTAATAAACATGTCTACCTGTTTTTGTGTATGTGTATAGTTACACCTGTGTAATAAACATGTCTACCTGTTTTTGTGTATGTGTATAGTTACTAACACCTGTGTAATAGACATTTCTACCTGTTAATGTGTATGTATAGTTACACCTGTGTAATAAACATGTCTACCTTTATGTGTTATAGTACACCTGTATATAACTGTCTACCTGTTTATGTGTGTGTGTAGTTACACCTGTATAATAAACATGTCTACCTGTTTATGTGTATAGTTACACCTGTATAATAAACATGTCTACCTGTTTATGTGTGTGTATAGTTACACCTGTATAATAAACATTTCTGTTTATGTGTGTGTATAGTTGCACCTGTGTAATAAACATGTCTACCTGTTTATGTGTGTGTATAGTTACACCTGTGTAAAAACATTTCTACCTGTTTATGTGTGTGTATAGTTACACCTGTATAATAAACATTTCTGTTTATGTGTGTGTATAGTTACACCTGTATAATAAACATGTCTATCTGTTTATGTGTGTGCATAGTTACACCTATGTAATAAACATTTCTACCTGTTTATGTGTGTGTATAGTTACACCTGTGTAATAAACATGTCTACCTGTTTATGTGTGTGTATAGTTACACCTGTGTAATAAACATTTCTGTTTATGTGTGTGTATAGTTACACCTGTGTAATAAACATTTCTGTTTATGTGTGTGTATAGTTACACCTGTATAATAAACATTTCTGTTTATGTGTGTGTATAGTTACACCTGTATAATAAACATGTCTACCTGTTTATGTGTGTGCATAGTTACACCTGTGTAATAAACATTTCTGTTTATGTGCAGTATTCTCTGGTACTGTCAGTGCGCTATACAGCAGCGGAGCAGACGATGAGAAGAACGCCGTCACGACACAGCACGGCCGTGTTTGGGGTCAAGATCTCCTCATGTGCCAAGAGAGAGGGAAAAACGGTGCCCACCATTGTCACCGCCTGTGTACAGGAAGTGGAGAAGAGAGGTAACTCTGACTCTATCATTTTGCTCTGATATCATCGTTGTTTAGGGTATGGTTTCATGATTGTGGTGTAGATTGATTTTGTGATATTGTGATATGTATTGATTTATTGCGATATTGTGATATGTATTGATTTATTGCGATATTGTGATATGTATTGATTTATTGCGATATTGTGATATGTATTGATTTATCAAGTCTGATTTATTGCGATATTGTGATATGTATTGATTTATCAAGTCATGATTGATTTATTGCGATATTGTGATATGTATTGATTTATTGCGATATTGTGATATGTATTGATTTATCAAGTCATTGATTATTGCGATATTGTGATATGTATTGATTATCAAGTCTTGATTTATTGCAATATGTTGATATGTATTGATTTATCAAGTCTGATTTATTGCGATATTGTGATATGTATTGATTTATCAAGTCATTGATTTATTGCGATATTGTGATATGTATTGATTTATCAAGTCATTGATTTATTGCGATATTGTGATATGTATTGATTTATCAAGTCATTGATTTATTGCGATATTGTGATATGTATTGATTTATCAAGTCTGATTTATTGCGATATTGTGATATGTATTGATTTATCAAGTATGATTTATTGCGATATTGTGATATGTATTGATTTATCAAGTCTGATTTATTGCGATATTGTGATATGTATTGATTTATCAAGTCAGGGAGTTGCTGTCTGAGTTGTTTCATTCCTTTCCTTAGGTCAGATTTATATGTTGTTTGGAGTATGGTCAAGAGGGATTCATCGCACTTGGACAATTCCATATGTGCTTCACCCAAATCTGCCAGCAATTATCTGATAGACTCCCTGAGCCTGCACAAACTCTATGCACTGGCAACGTGTTGAAGTGGGCAGGTGGAGGGAAGAGACACCACCAGAATGATGGAAACGTTAAGATGACAGCCAACAGGCCAGTGGACCTATGAAACACTAAGCTGACACCACCAGAATGATGGAAACGTTAAGTTGACAGCCAACAGGTCAGTGGACCTATCAAACAGTAAGCTGACACCACCAGAATGATGGAAACGTTAAGATGACAGCCAACAGGTCAGTGGACCTATCAAACAGTAAGGTGACACCACCAGAATGATGGAAACGTTAAGATGACAGCCAACAGGCCAGTGGACCTATCACACGGCTGTTTAAGGGTGATCACTTAGTTTCGTCCCGCGGCGGCAGCTGTAGCAGCGCGAAGCCCACTGAGTGATGCCCTGACCTAGAAATACGAGCTCGTAGCTCCGCCTTGTTACCGGCGATCTCGCTACGCCGTATAAGTGCAGTAGTAACTATTACAAACAAGTAACTTCAGTTTTCCACTAATTTTCTCAAGAGCTTTGTTTGTATTGGTCTGTAATGTGCATCATTAAAATGCTGAGATTTTTCTCTATAAAATGATATGTAACTCAACACGTTACGTGCATGTAAGTGTCCAACTAAACGCACAGAGAAGAAAGAGAATGAAAGACATGATTTTCAATCTTCGACCGTGAAATGATCAATGTTCCAACGCCGGTAAAATCCAAATGCCAGTTCTCGAATAAAAGTAAAGGCACACATTAGAAGAATGTTGTCTGTAGAGGACGGCTGTTTTTCATTTTTCATGTTTCGGGGCTTGGGGGCCACGTATAGCGTATCGTAATAACACATGTGACAGCTAAGGTAAACAGGGATGCCGGCGAGGCGGTTGGTGGTTACTGGTTCTGGCAGCTCATTAATCTTTAGAGTTTTCAGTGAATGTTGGTATCATTTCAGTCCTCTGGATAACGCTTACCACGTACACACTGTGGCAGAATTCCTTTGTGCTTGATAATTGTGTATAGTGTTGCCTTGGACATTCTCGTTTGAAATATAAGTGTACTGAGACGATCAGAGTCAGGTTTTGCATGTTGTAGTCGTTGATTATCTCTGTTTATTTTCTTTTGTTTTTGTTGTGTGTGTGTGTGTGTGTGTGTGTGTGTGTGTGTGTGTGTGTGTGTATGTGTGTGTGTGTGTGTGTGTGTGTGTGTGCATGCACATTTCATGAGACAATTAATAAGGGCCCAAATACATTAAGCAAAGTGCAAAGTATTCCTCTCTCTCTCTCTCTCTCTCTCTCTCTGTCTGTCTGTCTGTCTGCCTGTCTGTCTGTCTGTCTGTCTGCTTGGATGTTTATGTGTATGCATTTCATGAATGAAATAAGTAATTAAAGACTTTTGAGTATTATTATCATTGTTAAGCAAAATACATAGTATTCTTGTGCGTGTGTTTGTTTTTGTTTGATTGTTTGTTTGTTTGTGTATGGTGTGTGTGTGTGTGGGGGGGGGGGGGGGGGGGGGGGGGGCGACAGACAGGCAGCCAGAAAGATTTCAGTGTAGCTAAGTGGGTATGATATTCAGGAGATTTTTATTTCTTTTTAATACCAGTGAACCTAAAGTTCTCATAAATGTATTAAGTTTTCTCTCCCCCCCCCCCCCCCCCCCCCCCCCCCCCCCTCCCCCCCCCTCTCTCTCCTCTCTCTCGTCTTTCCATTTTTTTTAATGAATGGTGGTCTCGGTATCGTGATCCCAATCTTGACTCTTGCATGGACATGTGTGTATACGTTCCTACTATGGCAGTAAGGAGATTGCCGTATACAAGACTATCAGTGAAATGTTGGTGCTAGTGTGAAAGATAATGGAGTCTATGCCGTTATCAGTGATCTCGATTTACCCACCGCTACCTCCACAAGAAGCAAAAAAAGATCCGTTTGATAAGTCAGTCTGTTAAAACATACTTTACTCTTCCTCTGTATGTGTTTCTTTCTGCTGTAATAACTGGTGAACTCTTGTTTTCATTGTTGGAAGTTGGCTTATTTTTCTCATGAAACAGTGAAGGCGCGATATTTTCAGAATCGTTCTCCTCCTTTTTTGTGTAATCCCGTTATGCATTATGGCAACAAACCAGTTCGTGTTTGATATCTATGTGAAGGGGAGAGAGTCTACTTTTCGGTAAGATTGATAATTACATATATGGCTAGATGACCAAAGCAGTATTGCGGGAAATGTAGAATCAGTAGTAATCACGTCACACAAAGGCAGCCACACAGTACCGCTTGCCTACCGATGACTCACAGCTCAAAACCGCTGACGGGCAGTGTAGCGCAGCGGGTAAGCAGGAAAACACGCCTCTCGCGTGCGAATCGCTGCCACCGTGTCCGAAAACTAAGTGATCGCCCGGCGGCCGGTTTAAACAGCCGTGATCAAACACTAAGATGACACCACCAGAATGATGGAAACGTTAAGATGGCAGCCAACAGGTCAGTGGACCTATCAAACAGTAAGGTGACACCACCAGAATGATGGAAACGTTAAGATGACAGCGAACAGGCCAGTGGACCTATCAAACAGTAAGCTGACACCACCAGAATGATAGAAACATTAAGATGGACAGCCAACAGGACGGATCTTAATGTTTCAGGCTGGAATTGAACTCGAGATGTCAGATCTTGAGTCCATTGCTCTTTTAAAGGAAACCAACCAGCCCACTGATTGTGACTTGATCATTTATTAGGGAAATGGATTACTTTATTGATTGTAATGTGACTGTCATTACACATGACCATGTCAGGTGATTTTACTGCTTGGATTGTGTCCTGACCTTGACCTTACAGATGGCACAGTGAAGGGTACCAACTGTGTCCTGACCTTGACCTTACAGATGGCACAGTGAAGGTTACCAACTGTGTCCTGACCTTGACCTTACAGATGGCACAGTGAAGGGTACCAACTGTGTCCTGACCTTGACCTTACAGATGGCACAGTGAAAGGTACCAACTGTCCTGACCTTGACCTTACAGATGGCACAGTGAAGGGTACCAACTGTGTCCTGACCTTGACCTTACAGATGGCACAGTGAAGGGTACCAACTGTGTCCTGACCTTGACCTTACAGATGGCACAGTGAAGGGTACCAACTGTGTCCTGACCTTGACCTTACAGATGGCACAGTGAAGGGTACCAACTGTGTCCTGACCTTGACCTTACAGATGGCACAGTGAAGGGTACCAACTGTGTCCTGACCTTGACCTTACAGATGGCACAGTGAAGGGTACCAACTGTGTCCTGACCTTGACCTTACAGATGGCACAGTGAAGGGTACCAACTGTGTCCTGACCTTGACCTTACAGATGGCACAGTGAAGGGTACCACACCCTGTTCATGGTTGGGCAAGGTGACGCAGTGCATGGGAAAAGATGGACTGTCCTCAGAAAGTGAACCCAAGAGTAGTTAAGTCACTACCACTTCACTCCCCAACAACGTGGCTTAGAATAATGGCACTGCCTTTATAATGTGGCTTAGAGTAATGGCACTGCCTTTATAACGGTCGTTACCACCTGTAGGTTTAATGTTTGTTATTGTGTGTGCAGGTCTGGACGAGGTGGGCATCTACAGGGTGTCCGGTATCACATCGGACGTGCAGAAGTTAAAGAAACATTTTGACAAAAGTCAGTACATTGCACTGTTCTTGTTTGAAATATACACTGATATGTGTTGAGATGTTAGCGCATACGTGTGTGTGTGTGTGTGTGTGTGTGTGTGTGTGTGTGTGTGTGTGTGTGTGTGTGTGTGTGTGTGAAATATACACTGATATGTGTTGAGATGTTAGCGCATATGTGTGTGTGTGTGTGTGTGTGTGTGTGTGTGTGTGTGAAATATACACTGATATGTGTTGAGATGTTAGCGCATACATGTGTGTGTGTGTGTGTGTGTGTGTGAAATATACACTGATATGTGTTGAGATGTTAGCGCATACATGTGTGTGTGTGTGTGAAATATACACTGATATGTGTTGAGATGTTAGCGCATACATGTGTGTGTGTGTGTGTGTGTGTGAAATATACACTGATATGTGTTGAGATGTTAGCGCATACGTGTGTGTGTGTGTGTAAATATACACTGATATGTGTTGAGATGTTAGCGCATACGTGTGTGTGTGTGTGTGTGTGAAATATACACTGATATGTGTTGAGATGTTAGCGCATACGTGTGTGTGTGTGTGTGAAATATACACTGATATGTGTTGAGATGTTAGCGCATACGTGTGTGTGTGTGTGAAATATACACTGATATGTGTTGAGATGTTAGCGCATACGTGTGTGTGTGTGTGTGTGTGAAATATACACTGATATGTGTTGAGATGTTAGCGCATACGTGTGTGTGTGTGTGTGAAATATACACTGATATGTGTTGAGATGTTAGCGCATATGTGTGTGTGTGTGTGAAATATACACTGATATGTGTTGAGATGTTAGCGCATACGTGTGTGTGTGTGTGTGTGTGTGTGTTTGCTGATTTTGTTCACTCAGGAAGACTGTGTGTGTGTATTCATATTTCTGTCAACACAGTCTGCACAACATGTTGAGCTTTGATGTTGTTAGAATTGCAAGTTGTATAAATGCTGTATTTTTTTTTATTGTCATCATCATTATTACACATTGTGTGAATGTTGTATTATTTTTAGTATCATTGTATTATTTTTATTATCATCATTATTGTGGGAAGGATTCCTGTGGCTTTGGCTTCTGCTTCCACTGGTCCCACTTGTGTTGTGTGACTGTGCCCTGTGTGCACTGCTGTCACCAGCTTACTGTGTTGTATGACTGTGTGCACTGCTGTCACAAGCTTACTGTGTTGTGTGACTGTGTGCACTGCTGTCACCAGCTTACTGTGTTGTGTGACTGTGTGTACTGCTGTCACCAGCTTACTGTGTTGTGTGACTGTGTGCACTGCTGTCACCAGCTTACTGTGTTGTGTGACTGTGTGTACTGCTGTCACCAGCTTACTGTGTTGTGTGACTGTGTGTACTGCTGTCACCAGCTTACTGTGTTGTGTGACTGTGTGCACTGCTGTCACCAGCTTACTGTGTTGTGTGACTGTGTGTACTGCTGTCACCAGCTTACTGTGTTGTATGACTGTGTGCACTGCTGTCACCAGCTTACTGTGTTGTGTGACTGTGTGTACTGCTGTCACCAGCTTACTGTGTTGTGTGACTGTGTGTACTGCTGTCACCAGCTTACTGTGTTGTGTGACTGTGGCCTGTCACTGCTGTCACCAGCTTACTGTGTTGTGTGACTGTGTGTACTGCTGTCACCAGCTTACTGTGTTGTGTGACTGTGTGCACTGCTGTCACCAGCTTACTGTGTTGTGTGATGTGTTGTGCACTGCTGTCACCAGCTTACTGTGTTGTGTGACTGTGTGTACTGCTGTCACCAGCTTACTGTGTTGTGTGACTGTGCACTGCTGTCACCAGCTTACTGTTGTTGTGTGACTGTGTGCTACTGCTGTCACCAGCTTACTGTGTTGTGTGACTGTGCCCTGTGTGCACTGCTGTCACCACTTACTGTGTGTGTTGGTGATATGACTGTATGTACTGCTGTCACCAGCTTACTGTGTTGTTGACTGTGTGCACTGCTGTCACCAGCTTACTGTGTTGTGTGACTGTGTGTACTGCTGTCACCAGCTTACTGTGTTGTGTGACTGTGTGTACTGCTGTCACCAGCTTACTGTTGTGCTGTGTCGTGACGTGTGCACTGCTGTGCCACCAGCTTACTGTGTTGTGTGACTGTGTGCACTGCTGTCACCAGCTTACTGTGTTGTGTGACTGTGTGTACTGCTGTCACCAGCTTTACTGTGTTGTGTGACTGTGTGCACTGCTGTCACCAGCTTACTGTGTTGTGTGACTGTTGACTGCTGTCACCAGCTTACTGTGTTGTGTGACTGTGTGTACTGCTGTCACCAGCTTACTGTGTTTGTGGTGACTGTGTACTGCTGTCACCAGCTTACTGTGTTGTGTGACTGTGTGTCGACTGCTGTCACCAGCTTACTGTGTTGTGTGACTGTGTGCACTGCTGTCACCAGCTTACTGTGTTGTGTGACTGTGTGTACTGCTGTCACCAGCTTACTGTGTTGTGTGACTGGTGTACTGCTGTCACCAGCTTACTGTGCTGCTGTCACCAGCTTACTGTGTTGTGTGACGTGTGTGCACTGCTGTCACCACTTACTGTGTTGTGTGACATTGTGTACTGCTGTCACCAGCTTACTGTGTTGTGACTGTGGCACTGCTGTCACCAGCTTACTGTGTTGTGTGACTGTGTGTACTGCTGTCACCAGCTTACTGTGTTGTGTGACTGTGTGTACTGCTGTCACCAGCTTACTGTGTTGTGTGACTGTGTGCACTGCTGTCACCAGCTTACTGTGTTGTGTGACTGTGTGTACTGCTGTCACCAGCTTACTGTGTTGTGTGACTGTGTGCTGCTGTCACCAGCTTACTGTGTTGTGTGACTGTGTCACTGCTGTCACCGCTTACTGTGTTGTGTGTGACTGTGACTGCTGTCACCAGCTTACTTGTTGTGTGACTGTGTGTACTGCTGTCACCAGCTTACTGTGTTGTGTGACTGTGTACTGCTGTCACCAGCTTACTGTGTTGTGTGACTGTGTGCACTGCTGTCACCAGCTTACTGTGTTGTGTGACTGTGGACTGCTGTCACCAGCTTACTGTGTTGTGTGACTGTGTGACTGCTGTCACCAGCTTACTGTGTTGTGTGACTGTGTACTGCTGTCACCAGCTTACTGTGTTGTGTGACTGTGTGTACTGCTGTCACCAGCTTACTGTGTTGTGTGACTGTGTGTACTGCTGTCACCAGCTTACTGTGTTTGTGACTGTGTGTACTGCTGTCACCAGCTTACTGTGTTGTGTGACTGTGTGCACTGCTGTCACCAGCTTACTGTGTTGTGTGACTGTGTGTACTGCTGTCACCAGCTTACTGTGTTGTGTGACTGTGTGCACTGCTGTCACCAGCTTACTGTGTTGTTGACTGTGTACTGCTGTCACCAGCTTACTGTGTTGTTGACTGTGTGTACTGCTGTCACCAGCTTACTGTGTTGTGTGACTGTGCCCTGTGGCACTGCTGTCCCAGCTTACTGTGTTGTTGACTGTTGATGCTGTCACAGCTTACTGTGTTGTGTGACTGTGTGTACTGCGTCACCAGCTTACTGTGTTGTGTGACTGTGTGTACTGCTGTCACCAGCTTACGTGTTGTGTGACTGTGTGTACTGCTGTCACCAGCTACTGTGTTGGTGACTGTTGCTGTCACCAGCTTACTGTGTTGTGTGACTGTGCACTGCTGTCACCAGCTTACGTGTTGTGTGACTGTGTACTGCTGTCACCAGCTTACTGTGTTGTGTGACTGTGTCTGCTGTCACCAGCTTACTGTGTTGTGTGACTGTGTGTACTGCTGTCACCAGCTTACTGTGTTGTGTGACTGTGTGTACTGCGTCACCAGCTTACTGTGTTGTGTGACTGTTGTCTGCTGTCACCAGCTTACTGTGTTGTGTGACTGTGTGGCACTGCTGTCACCACTTACTGTTTGTGTGTGCTGTGGCACTGCTGTCACCACTTACTGTGTTGTGTGACTGTGTGTACTGCTGTCACCAGCTTACTGTGTTGTGTGACTGTGTGACTGCTGTCACCAGCTTACTGTGTTGTGTGACTGTGGACTGCTGTCACCAGCTTACTGTGTTGTGTGACTGTGTGTGACTGCTGTCACCAGCTTACTGTGTTGTGTGACTGTGTGCACTGCTGTCACCAGCTTACTGTGTTGTGTGACTGTGTACTGCTGTCACCAGCTTACTGTGTTGTGTGACTGTGTACTGCGTCACCAGCTTACTGTGTTGTGTGACTGTGCACTGCTGTCACCAGCTTACTGTGTTGTGTGACTGTGTGTACTGCTGTCACCAGCTTACTGTGTTGTGTGACTGTGTACTGCTGTCACCACTTACTGTGTTGTGTGACTGTGTGACTGCTGTCACAGCTTACTGTGTTGTGTGACTGTGCGCACTGCTGTCACCAGCTTACTGTGTTGTGTGACTGTGTGTACTGCTGTCACCAGCTTACTGTGTTGTGTGACTGTGTGTACTGCTGTCACCAGCTTACTGTGTTGTGTGACTGTGTGTACTGCTGTCACCAGCTTACTGTGTTGTGTGACTGTGTGCACTGCTGTCACCAGCTTACTGTGTTGTGTGACTGTGTGTACTGCTGTCACCAGCTTACTGTGTTGTGTGACTGTGTACTGCTGTCACCAGCTTACTGTGTTGTGTGACTGTGTGTACTGCTGTCACCAGCTTACTGTGTTGTGTGACTGTGTACTGCTGTCACCAGCTTACTGTGTTGTGTGACTGTGTGTACTGCTGTCACCAGCTTACTGTGTTGTGTGACTGTGTGCACTGCTGTCACCAGCTTACTGTGTTGTGTGACTGTGCCCTGTGTGTACTGCTGTCACCAGCTTACTGTGCTGTGGGCAGTGTCTTCCTGCTTGGTGGTGTTGATGTCACAGCTGATGAGGTTTGCCTTCAGTGTCCTTGTATTTCTTTTGTCGTCTTTTCTGGTCACGGTGTCCTTGCTTCAGCTGTCCGACAGGAACATCTTTGTGATGTGGTAGTTTCGGTACGGACAACATGCCCTGTCCAGCAAGGCTGGCGTTTGATGAGCAGACACTCAGTGCACAGCAAGCCATGCTTATTGTACAACTTGATGGTTGTGTACTTCAGTTTGACACATGGTGTTACACATCTTGTGTGGCCGTCTTGTGGAACTGTTCCGGTTGCTGAATTGTGGGCATCAGTAGTTCAGGTTTTGTAACAGAACGCTTAGAACGAGAAGTACAGTTCTACTGTCGTAAGGGTCGGCATCCACAACCTCTGAAATGTCTTCAACAGAACACTCAGGACAACAAACATGTTATTGATGTTATTACTTCTGATGTAAAGGTGCTGTCCACAACCTGGGTGATGCACTCATCCATTCCATGACAGGATTTCTGAAACTATACTTCATATCTACCAGACCTCATGTATTGATTATGATGATGTTGATACTGGGTAGTGGTGGTGGTGATGATCATGATCATGATGACAATGATGATGATGACAGTGATGATGATGATGATGATGATGATGATGATGATGATGATGATGTTACAGATGTCAAGATAGGTGTCCACAGTCTGAGTGAAATGCCAGTCCATTCAGCAACAGGATTACTCAAGCTGTACTTTAGGGAACTGCCAGACCCTCTGTTCACTGAAGCCAGTTACTCCAACCTGCTGGACGCTCTGAGTGAGTCATTGTGTCATTGATGTGGACATAACATGTGGACATATCAACATGTGGACATAACATGTGGACATATCAACATGTGGACATATTGACATAACAACATGTGGACATATCAACATGTGGACATATCAACATGTGGACATATTGACATGTGGACATATCAACATGTGGACATAACAACATGTGGACATATTGACATATGGACATATTGACATGTGGACATATCAACATGTGGACATATCAACATGTGGACATATCGACATGTGGACATATCGACATGTGGACATTGACATTTGGACATATTGACATGTGGACATATCAACATGTGGACATAACAACATATGGACATATTGACATGTGGACATTTTGACATGTGGACATATTGACATGTGGACATATCAACATGTGGACATATCAACATGTGGACATAACAACATATGGACATATCAACATGTGGACATTTTGACATGTGGACATATTGACATGTGGACATATTGACATGTGGACATATCAACATGTGGACATATCAACATGTGGACATATCAACATGTGGACATATCGACATGTGGACATATCGACATGTGGACATTGACATTTGGACATATTGACATGTGGACATATCAACATGTGGACATATCAACATGTGGACATATCAACATGTGGACATATCGACATGTGGACATATCAACATGTGGACATATTGACATATGGACATATCAACATGTGGACATATCAACATGTGGACATATTGACATGTGGACATATCAACATGTGGACATATCAACATGTGGACATATCAACATGTGGACATATTGACATGTGGACATATCAACATGTGGACATATCAACATGTGGACATATTGACATATGGATATATCAACATGTGGACATATCAACATGTGGACATATTGACATGTGGACATATCAACATGTGGACATATCAACATGTGGACATATCAACATGTGGACATATTGACATGTGGACATATCAACATGTGGACATATCAACATGTGGACATATTGACATGTGGACATATTGACATGTGGACATATTGACATGTGGACATATCAACATATGGACATATCAACATGTGGACATATTGACATGTGGACATATTGACATGTGGACATATTGACATGTGGACATATCAACATGTGGACATATCAACATGTGGACATATCAACATGTGGATATATCAACATGTGGACATATTGACATGTGGACATATTGACATGTGGACATATTGACATGTGGACATATCAACATGTGGACATATTGACATGTGGACATATTGACATGTGGATATATCAACATGTGGACATATTGACATGTGGACATATTGACATGTGGACATATTGACATGTGGACATATCAACATGTGGACATATTGACATGTGGACATATTGACATGTGGACATATCAACATGTGGACATATCAACATGTGGACATATTGACATGTGGACATATCAACATGTGGACATATTGACATGTGGACATATTGACATGTGGACATATCAACATGTGGACATATGGACATATCAACATGTGGACATATTGACATGTGGACATATTGACATGTGGACATATTGACATGTGGACATATTGACATGTGGACATATTAACATGTGGACATATCAACATGTGGACATATTGACATGTGGACATATTGACATGTGGACATATCAACATATGGACATATCAACATGTGGACATATTGACATGTGGACATATCAACATGTGGACATAACAACATGTGGACATATCAACATGTGGACATATCAACATGTGGACATAACAACATGTGGACATATTGACATGTGGACATATTGACATGTGGACATATTGACATGTGGACATATCAACATGTGGACATATCAACATGTGGACATAACAACATGTGGACATATCAACATGTGGACATATCAACATGTGGACATAACAACATGTGGACATATCAACATGTGGACATATCAACATGTGGACATATGGACATATCAACATGTGGACATAACAACATGTGGACATATCAACATGTGGACATAACAACATGTGGACATAACAACATGTGGACATATCAACATGTGGACATATGGACATATCAACATGTGGACATAACAACATGTGGACATATGGACATATCAACATGTGGACATATTGATACATTGACACTGCACATTGCCATGTTGACACACCATCACTGACATATGTTCACGTACTTATCAACATATTGAGATATCTTCACATTGACACATTGACACATTGACACACAGAATGCATGAGTGTATTTTAGTTACGTCTGTGTGTCAGTATATCTGCGTGATTGTATTTGTGTATGTGTGTGTGTGTGTGTGTGTGCTTAAATAAGTCAGTGTTTGCCGTATGATCTGTGTGTATATATGTATTGTTTAACACAGGAGTTTGTTTGTAATTTGTTGTTGTTGTTGTTGTTTTTTTACGGGCTGTCATATGAAGTGGAATTCTTTATGTTGCCTCTTTAACGTTGTGTTGTTATGGTTGATGTGTTGTCATCAGAGTGGTAAGGGTTGACATGTATTGCCCTTACATGTATGAGAGGTGAGTCATCAGAGTGGTAAGGGTTGACATGTATTGCCCTTACATGTATGAGAGGTAAGTCATCAGAGTGGTAAGGGTTGACATGTATTGCCCTTACATGTATGAGAGGTGAGTCATCAGAGTGGTAAGGGTTGACATGTATTGCCCTTACATGTATGAGAGGTGAGTCATCAGAGTGGTAAGGGTTGACATGCATTGCCCTTACATGTATGAGAGGTGAGTCATCAGAGTGGTAAGGGTTGACATGTATTGCCCTTACATGTATGAGAGGTGAGTCATCAGAGTGGTAAGGGTTGACATGTATTGCCCTTACATGTATGAGAGGTGAGTCATCAGAGTGGTAAGGGTTGACATGTATTGCCCTTACATGTATGAGAGGTGAGTCATCAGAGTGGTAAGGGTTGACATGTATTGCCCTTACATGTATGAGAGGTGAGTCATCAGAGTGGTAAGGGTTGACATGTATTGCCCTTACATGTATGAGAGGTGAGTCATCAGAGTGGTAAGGGTTGACATGTATTGCCCTTACATGTATGAGAGGTGACAGGTGAGGTGACTGTCTTTGTCTCTTATGCTGTATAGAACACTTTGGGCGCTGTCTGCCTTTGTCTCTTATGCTGTATAGAACACTTTGGGCGCTGTCTGCCTTTGTCTCTTATGCTGTATAGAACACTTTGGGCGCTGTCTGCCTTTGTCTCTTATGCTGTATAGAACACTTTGGGCGCTGTCTGCCTTTGTCTCTTATGCTGTATAGAACACTTTGGGCGCTGTCTGCCTTTGTCTCTTATGCTGTATAGAACACTTTGGGCGCTGTCTGCCTTTGTCTCTTATGCTGTATAGAACACTTTGGGCGCTGTCTGCCTTTGTCTCTTATGCTGTATAGAAAACTTTGGGCGCTTGTCAGATGAGTCGATGTACAGTTCGTCTGTTATGTGTTATTTGAACGATAAATGTAAATCTCTATACAGAATTGAGCAGTTAATGTAAATTTATATAAATCTGTACAGAGTTAAGCAGTTAATGTAAATTTATGTATAGAGCTGAGTGATGAATGTAGATTTATGTAAATGTGTACAGAGCTGAGTGATGAATGTAGATTTATGTAAATGTGTACAGAGCTGAGTTATGAATGTAAATTTATGTAAATGTGTACAGAGCTGAGTTATGAATGTGGATTTATGTAAATGTGTACAGAGCTGAGTTATGAATGTAAATTTATGTAAATGTGTACAGAGCTGAGTTATGAATGTAAATTTATGTAAATGTTTACAGAGCTGAGTTATGAATGTAGATTTATGTAAATGTTTACAAAGCTGAGTTATGAATGTAGATTTATGTGAATGTGTACAGAGCTGAGTTATGAATGTAAATTTATGTAAATGTGTACAGAGCTGAGTTATGAATGTAGATTTATGTGAATGTGTACAGAACTGAGCGATGCAGAAGGCAAGGAGAAGTGTATGCTGTCACTACTACACAACCTGCCTGATGTCAACTACTACACAGCTGTCTACCTGTTGGAACACCTGTACAGGTATGTATATATCACACCTGTATAATGTATATAGCTATGTACATCTATCACTGGTGTTACCTGTTGGAACACCTGTACAGGTATGCATATGTGTAGGTATATATCACACCTGTATAATTTAATATATATAGCTGTGTACATCTATCACCGTTGTCTACCTCTGGGAACACCTGTACAGGTATGTATATATCACATCTGTATAATTTATATAGTTGTGTACATCTGTCACTGCTGTCTACCTGTTGGAACACCTGTACAGGTATGTATATATCACATCTGTATAATTTATATAGTTGTGTACATCTATCACTGTTGTCTACCTGTTGGAACACCTGTACAGGTATGTATATATCACACCTGTATGATTTATATAGTTGTGTACATCTGTCACTGCTGTCTACCTGTTGGAACACCTGTACAGGTATGTATATATCACATCTGTATAATTTATATAGTTGTGTACATCTGTCACTGCTGTCTACCTGTTGGAACACTGTACAGGTATGTATATATCACATCTGTATAATTTATATAGTTGTGTACATCTGTCACTGGTGTCTCCCTGTTGGAACACCTGTACAGGTATGTATATATCACACCTGTATAATTTATGTAGCTGTGTGTATCTGTCACTGCTGTCTGCCTGTTGGAACACCTGTACAGGTATGTATATATCACACCTGTATAATGTATATAGCTATGTACATCTGTCACTACTGTCTGCCTGATGGAACACCTGTACAGGTATGTATATATCACACCTGTATGATTTATATAGTTGTGTACATCTGTCACTGCTGTCTACCTGTTGGAACACTGTACAGGTATGTATATATCACACCTGTATAATTTATGTAGCTATGTACATCTGTCACTGCTGTCTACCTGTTGGAACACCTGTACAAGTAGGTATATATCACACCTGTATAATGTATGTAGCTATGTACATCTATCACCATTGTCTACCTGTTGGAACACCTGTACAGGTATACATATATCACACCTGTGTAATTTATGTAGCTATGTACATCTATCACTGGTGTCTACCTGTTGGAACACCTGTACAGGTATGTATATATCACACCTGTATAATTTATTTAGCTATGTACATCTGTCACTGGTGTCTACTTCTTGGAACACCTGTACAGGTATGTATATATCACATCTATAATTTATATAGTTGTGTACATCTGTCACTGCTGTCTGCCTGTTGGAACACCTGTACAGGTATACATGTATCGCACCTGTGTAATTTATGTTGCTATGTACATCTATCACTGGTGTCTCCCTGTTGGAACACCTGTACAGGTATGTTTATATCACACCTGTATAATTCAAATAGCTATGTACATCTATCATTGCTGTCTACCTGTTGGAACACCTGTACAGGTATGTATATATCACACCTGTATAATTTATTTAGCTATGTACATCTGTCACTGGTGTCTACTTCTTGGAACACCTGTACAGGTATGTATATATCACATCTATAATTTATATAGTTGTGTACATCTGTCACTGCTGTCTGCCTGTTGGAACACCTGTACAGGTATACATGTATCACACCTGTGTAATTTATGTTGCTATGTACATCTATCACTGCTGTCTCCCTGTTGGAACACCTCTACAGGTATGTTTATATCACACCTGTATAATTCAAATAGCTATGTACATCTATCACTGGTGTCTACCTGTTGGAACACCTGTACAGGTATACATATATCACACCTGTATAATTTATGTTGCTATGTACATCTATCACTGGTGTCTACCTGTTGGAACACCTGTACAGGTATGTATATATCACACCTGTATAATTCAAATAGCTATGTACATCTATCACTGGTGTCTACCTGTTGGAACACCTGTACAGGTATGTATATATCACACCTGTATAATTCAAATAGCTATGTACATCTATCACTGCAGTCTACCTGTTGGAACACCTGTACAGGTATGCATATGTGTAGGTATGTATCACACCTGTATGGTTTATATAGCTATGTACATCTATCACTGTTGTCTACCTGTTGGAACACCTGTACAGGTAATTATGTATGTATATATCACATCTGTACGATATTTGTATAACTGGTAAGTTATATTATTACATTGTATAAATGACGTCTTTCATGTGTGATGATATGTAACTGTTACATGTTGACATGTTTAATGTGTAACTGTATGTAACTGTTGCATGTTCCATTGTATAATTGATGTGTTTCTTGTGTCACTGTATGTAACTGTTACATGTGTAAGTATCATGTTTCATGTGTCACTGTATGTAACAGTTACATGTGTTGTGTATCATGTTTCATGTGTCACTGTATGTAACTGTTACATGTGTAAGTATCATGTTTCATGTGTCACTGTATGTAACTGTTACATGTGTTGTGTAAGTATCATGTTTCATGTGTCACTGTATGTAACTGTTACACGTGTTACATTGTGTAAGTGATGTGTTACATGTTGTAAGTGATGTGTTACTTGTGTTACATTGTGTAACTGATGTGTTGCAGTGTTTTGCAATGTGTGACTGAGATGTAATAGGTGTTACATGGTATGATTAATGTTACATATGTTAGATCATGTAACATGTTACATGTGTTACAGTGTGTAATTGGTGTGTTTACATCGTTTGACTGACGTGTTACAGAGTGTCCAAAGATGAGAAAGAGAACAAGATGACAATCCACAACCTGTCCACAATCTTCGGGCCAACACTGTTGGCTCCCGCTGTGAAGGAGATGGGCGCCACCATGACGGAAATGATGTCCATCGGCACGGAGCAGTGCATGAAACAGTCGGCCGTCATCTATTACTTCCTGAACGTGTTGGCCAAAGGCGGCAGCCTTCGGAGGTCGTCACCAACATAACATCAGCATCGTGTGTTCGGATGGGAAAGAAACGTCTGCACCATCCCATCGTCACATGGCGAAGAATGTCCAAGGGGGTGGTCTGCGTATCGTCACAAACGTAACATCTGCACCATTCTTCTTTCGTCATCTACTGTCTGCAGCTTTTGCCTTTCATACCAGACAGAAATACAAGTCTCTGAGAACACGCGTGCATTCGTCTCTTTAATTCTGATGAAAATTCACGTTGCAAAACTTCTGTGCATTCCTTTATTCATATGTGAAAAAAAAGTATGTCAAAGAATAATGTCTTCTTTCAAATGGGAAATGAATGTGAAAGAATTGTACATCTTCTTGCCTGTGGGGATGAATCACCCTTCAAAGAACTATGAATGTGAAAGAATTGTACATCTTCTTGCCTGTGGGGATGAATCACCCTTCAAAGAACTATGTGCCCCATTTTGTGGACTGCATTTTTGTCGGATTGTAGCGGTGATCATTTTCTCTGACGAGGAGGAAAATGTGCTTCCCTCATTGTTGATCTTGTGAAGTGCTCGGGTTTCAGAGCCAGAGGAAGATCATGCTGGTGGTGGATGGACAGTCTTAGACACGCTGCACACCTGTAGCATGATGCTAATCCGGGCCTCCTGTCTTCCTGGTCCTTCTAAGAGAAGAGAATTGTGTGTGCCATGAAGGGCAATAACCCATGTCAGTCTCCACAAAATGATGTTTTCCTCCCTTAGGGCAAGACACACAAGGCCTTGGGTAGGGTTTAACACTTACACCTCCACTCCATATCCCTACACTCCATATCCCTACACCCCATATCCCTACACCCCATATCCCTACACCCCATATCCCTACACTCCATATCCCTACACTCCATATCCCTACACTCCATATCCCTACACCCCATATCCCTACACCCCATATCCCTACACTCCATATCCCTACACTCCATATCCCTACACCCCATATCCCTACACCCCATATCCCTACACCCCATATCCCTACACCCCATATCCCTACACTCTATATCCCTACACTCCATATCCCTACACTCCATATCCCTACACCCCATATCCCTACACCCCATATCCCTACACTCCATATCCCTACACCCCATATCCCTACACCCATATCCCTACACCCATATCCCTACACTCCATATCCCTACACTCCATATCCCTACACCCCATATCCCTACACCCCATATCCCTACACCCCATATCCCTACACCCCATATCCCTACACTCCATATCCCTACACTCCATATCCCTACACCCCATATCCCTACACCCCATATCCCTACACCCCATATCCCTACACTCTATATCCCTACACCCCATATCCCTACACTCCATATCCCTACACTCCATATCCCTACACTCCATATCCCTACACTCCATATCCCTACACTCTATATCCCTACACCCCATATCCCTACACTCCATATCCCTACACTCCATATCCCTACACCCCATAACCCTACACTATATCCCTACACCCCATATCCCTACACCCCATATCCCTACACTCCATATCCCTACACCCCATATCCCTACACCCCATATCCCTACACCCATATCCCTACACCCCATATCCCTACACCCCATATCCCTACACCCCATATCCCTACACCCCATATCCCTACACCCCATATCCCTACACTCCATATCCCTACACCCCATATCCCTACACTCCATATCCCTACTACACCCCATATCCCTACACCCCATATCCCTACACTCCATATCCCTACACTCCATATCCCTACACCCCATATCCCTACACCCCATATCCCTACACCCATATCCCTACACTCCATATCCCTACACTCTATATCCCTACCCCCATATCCCTACACCCCATATCCCTACACCCCATATCCCTACACCCCATATCCCTACACCCCATATCCCTACACCCATATCCCTACACTCCATATCCTACACCCATATCCCTACACCCCATATCCCTACACCCCATATCCCTACACCCATATCCCTACACCCATATCCCTACACTCCATATCCCTACACTCTATATCCCTACACCCCATATCCTACACTCCATATCCCTACACTCCATATCCTACACCCATAACCTACACTCTATATCCCTACACCCCATATCCCTACACTCCAAGCCATGCAAGGAGTGAAGGTATTCAGTGTCTGCAAACAGCTTGTCATGTTGTCTATAATTAGTGATACTGAATGTTGTTAACTTAATCATCTTTGTGTAGCGCCATTCCCTAAACTCGTGTGTGTGTGTGTGTGAGTGTAGAGTGTATGTGTGCGCATTCACACAGGAGAGTGTTCTTGTATCATACGCCATACACTGCTGTTCTTTCCTGTTGATATTGTGTGTCCGATCATGGTGATACCATCCATTCCTTGTTGACCTGTGTTTTTATGGATAACTGACAGAATTTTTTAACCCCCTGGTGATGATAAAGTGGGTGACTGGTCAATGCCAGGGGTATATCCTTAGATTGTGTGCATGAATGTAGTGATGTTGTCGTAATTTTCTTTTCCATTTATTTTTTTTCAAGGAGGTGTTTATATGTTTTGAAATGGTTATGGCCCCGACATGGTTCTTTTCAGCCAGATGGGCTTAAAACAAGAAGAATATGACTTCATTTTAACATCACAGTCATGAGACGGCAATAAAATTAATGAATATCAGGCTCTGACCTGCCAGCAAGGCAGTTGTATCTTGTCATCATGAATATGATTATGCATATATAATTAATTATTTGTAAGTGTTTTTCATCATGAATCTGATTGTATAGATGATTAATTATTTGTAAATCTCATTAATCTGATTGTGTATATAAGCATTTTACAGTGTTTGTCATGGTCAATTTTTGTGTGTTATTAATTATGTGTCTGTCGTGTGGCATCTGATTGTACATAATTGAATATATATTTATGTTTATTATGAGTCTGACTGTACATAATTGATTATTTACAAGTGTTTGTTATCATCAGTTTGATTGAGTATATAAATAATTATTTGTGTTCATCATCATGGGTCTGATTGTGTGTATAATTGATTGTTTTTGAGTGTCTGGCATCATGAATATGATCGTGTATATAACGACTGTCTACAAGTTACTGTAATTTACGGATATGGTGGATAAAATGAAAGAAAAGCTAAATGTGTTTGTGGACATCGTTAATTTTATGTGTTGTGTGAACTTGGTTTTTTTTAAATAATGCTGAGGCCTTTGGGTTGGGAAGTTACCACAAAATAATCTGTGAGACATAATAACAATTATGAAAACATTTATCAGGTGCTAAATCTTGATATATAAACCAAATCAAAATGCACGGTGTCATTGGTCACTCAAACATTCACTCACAATGACCAAAACTTAACCCTTTGACTCCCACACCATATCCACTAGCTGCAAAAACTTAACCCTGTGACTCCCACACCATATCCACTAGCTGCAAAAACTTAACCCTGTGACTCCCACACCATATCCACTAGCTGCAAAAACTTAACCCTGTGACTCCACACACCATATCCACTAGCTGCAAAAACTTAACCCTGTGACTCCCACACCATATCCACTAGCTGCAAAAACTTAACTCTTTGACTCCCACACCATATCCACTAGCTGCAAAAACTTAACTCTTTGACTCCCACACCATATCCACTAGCTGCAAAAACTTAACTCTTTGACTCCCACACCTTATCCACCAGCTTCCAACAGTAGTGTGGAGGTTAGATGAGGGAATGAAAATGTTCCAACTAATCCCAGGATCTTACAGAAGTATGATGTTATTTGTTTGAGTATGGATATGTTATATTGCTTTATATGTTTGACATGTTCTTTGTTCAAGTAATAGACATAGTATTGTTCATTTCACATTAATTACTGTATTTAACAATGTATTATCTGACTTCAGTTGATCCGATGTTATCGTTCATTTCACATTAATTACTGTCTTTAACAATGTATTATTTGACTTCAGTTGATCCGATGTTATCGTTCATTTCATATTATTTATTGTCTTTAACAATATATTATCTGACTTCATTTGATCCATTTTTGAGTGATTTCTATTTCCATTTATTTGTATTGTTGTGTAAGTATGTTGTATACATGTATTGCTGTAAACTGATACATACTCTTTATTTCGTTTCCTTTTTTTTTACTTTAAGTTTTAATTCATTCATATGTCTTCATCTCATATTGTTGTACTTCACTCACATTTTATTTTTGTTCATTTATTGTATTTTATTTCATGAAGATTGGTATACATATGTAGAGCAGTGAGTGACTGACACATTGTTATTGTATCATTTCTTTTGTCTGAAGACACATTGTTATTGTATCATTACTTTTGTCTGAAGACACATTATTATTGTATCATTACTTTTGTCTGAAGACACATTGTTATTGTATCATTACTTTTGTCTGAAGACACATTGTTATTGTATCATTTCTTTTGTCTGAAGACACATTGTTATTGTATCATTACTTTTGTCTGAAGACACATTGTTATTGTATCATTACTTTTGTCTGAAGACACATTGTTATTGTATCATTACTTTTGTCTGAAGACACATTGTTATTGTATCATTACTTTTGTCTGAAGACACATTGTTATTGTATCATTACTTTTGTCTGAAGACACATTGTTATTGTATCATTACTTTTGGTAGTTCTGTTCTCTTCAGGTCATCTCACTTTTGATGTGTAGATCATCCTGTTGTGTGTGTATATACTGTATATATATGCCTGGAATTTGTATTTGAGGTTGTTATTCATATTTCCCCCTGGTTATTCATATTCCCCCATCAATGTGTTTTTAGTTACTATTATATTTTAACCCTTTCAGTCCCACACCCTATCCATCATTAGGAAGAATAGGAAAAGACAGGCAACGTTTGTAGGCCATTTTATGAGGAAAGGGGGATTAGAGCACTTGGTCACAACGGGAAAACTGGAGGGAAAGAGAGCACCAGGCAGACCCAGAGAGAAAACATTGGACAGACTTGCAGGGTGGCTGAGGAAGGAGAGGGTGGAAGATGTGCTTGCGGCAACAAGTGATAGATACATATGGAGGGTCATGATCGCCAACACCATGTGGCAGGGCTCTTGATGATGATGATGATGATGACCCTATCCACCAGCTGCAAAAACTTAACCCTTTCACTCCCTCACCCTGTCCACAAGCTTCCTGCAGGAAACTGGTGGGTAGGGTGAGGGAGTAAAAGGGTTAAGTTTTTGCTTTGCTACTATGGCTGACAGTGCAGAGTGCTGGTGGATATGGTGAGGAAGTCAGAGGGTTAATGATGTGTTTTCACCCAGTAAAACTGCTGCAGAAGTAAATGCCCCACGTGTTTCCGC
Source organism: Monoplex corrugatus (assembly GCA_030674185.1). Lineage (NCBI taxonomy): Eukaryota > Metazoa > Mollusca > Gastropoda > Littorinimorpha > Ranellidae > Monoplex > Monoplex corrugatus. The sequence goes on from JAPXFY010000022.1 coordinate 69,953,732, forward strand.
AAAACTGCTTGTATTTGGTCATCATCCGAAATAGTAAATGAACATTGACAATTGATGTGCGCAATGTTTGTGCTCTTGTTGTAATATTTGACTTACTGTGATCATATTTATTGTCAATAGAAGCTTGTTTGTAACTTTATACTATTGTGATTGTATATTTGATTGTATTGTAATGATCTTATCATAATTGCTGTTATAATCTTATCATAATTGCAACTATATTTGATATACTGATTTTTATGGGCAAGTGTCCTTTTTGTTGTTAACGTACAATGCGCTTTCATGTAACTTTTTGTCCAATGCATTCCCTGTACAGTCTCTCATTATGCAAGACGACATATTATGGGCATGTAAACTGCCACAGTAGAACTGAATGATTGGCTGATACTGCTTACATTGATTCCATACTTTTTATCATGTTTTACTGTGTGTCTGTGTGTGTGTGTGTTTGTGTGTGTGTGTCTGTGTGTCTGTGTGTGTGTGTTGTGTGTGTGTGTGTGTGTGTGTGTGTGTGTGTGTGTTGTACATTGATTCCACACTTTTTATCATGTTTTACTGTATGTCTGTGTGTGTGTTTGTATGTGGTGTGTGTGTATGTGTGTGTGTGTGTTTGTTCATGTGTGTTCGTTCGTTATTTCTTTTAATGCCTATTCACACATGTGCTTCTAGACGGTGTGTGTGTGTGCATGCACATATGTGTGTGCATGCTGGAAAGTACACAAATATGTCTGCTTGGGAGGGGGGGTAGAGAGGGGTGTGGAGGTTGATGGTCAATCAGTAGAGGGGTGTGGAGGTTGATGGTCAATCAGTAGAGAGGTGTGGAGGTTGATGGTCAATCACCTGAGAGAACGAATTTTTGAAAGTCAATCTGATTGGTCCGGTAATTCATGGAAATGCAAGATAATGGAACACAGCTTGTATCATCATCATAATGTTATCATCATTACAATTGTCATATTCATCATCTTCGTTATCATCATCATCACCATCGTTGTCATCATTGTCGTCATCATCATCACTGCGACTATCATCAGTTATTATCATCACTGATTCATAACCATCATCATTGATTCATGGTCATCATCATCATCATCGTTCTTGTTGTTGTCGTCATCACTGACATCTTTTCCCTTACAATGATGGTGAAGGTCACAGTGTGGATCTTCCTTGACACTGACACAACAACATTAGCCAGCTGTACAGCCATGTACATGGACTTGTACAATACATTAGCCAGCTGTATACCATGTACATGGACTTGTACAATAACATTAGCCAGCTGTATACCATGTACATGGACTTGTACAATAACATTAGCCAGCTGTACAGCCATGTGGATGGAGTGTCTTGTGGTAATAACATCAAGCTTTATGAATCAGGTATTTCATCATTGCACTGCGACAATAGTTGACTGTGAATCATAACTTTACAATAACAAGACGTAACTTCATGTACAATAACAAGACGTAACTTCATGTACAATAACAAGACGTAACTTCAATGTACAATAACAAAGACGTAACTTCATGTACAATAACAAGAAGTAACTTCATGTAGCCAGTCTGGTGTACGTGTGTGTATTCAGGTATTTCGTCATTGCAGTATCACAGCAGGTGACTGAATCAGCATGTAGATTATCTGTTACTGGTATGATTAAACGTGAATCAGTTTGACTACTAGATTATCTGTTACTGGTATGATTAAACATGAATCAGTTTGACTACTAGATTATCTGTTATTGGTATGATTAAACATGAATCAGTTTGACTAAGTAGTTACACCAGAAAATGTGGATGATTGATTAACAAGGATCAACTTGACTCAATATTTACACCAGAAACATTAGGTTAGTGGTCACTGATTATTGATAGAACTAAAATCAGGATCAGTTTGATTCATTGTGTACACCAGAAAATGTCGATGATTGATTACTGATGGTTGATTATTGAATGATTGATTATTGATGGTTGATAATGATTTAGAAGGGATCAATTTCATGCAGTATATATATATACACCAGAAAATGACTGATGATTGATTACAGATGGTTGATCGTTGAATGATTGATTGTTGATGGTTGATAATGATTTAAAAGGGATCAATTTCACTCAGTATATACACCAGAAAATGTCAATGATTGATTCATCATCATCAGGTGCCTTGCCGCATGGTGTTGGCAATCATGGACTTCCATCTGTCTCTATCTCTTGTTGCCTCAAGCATCTCTACTACCCTCCTTGTCTTCAACCACTCTGCAAGTCCGTCTAGTATCTTCTCCCTGGGTCTACCTGGTGCTCTCTTTCCCTCCAGCTTTCCCATTGTGACCAGGTGCTCCAATTCCCCTTTCCTCATGATATGGTCTACAAATGTTGCCTGTCTTTTCCTAATCTTCCTTATGAATGATCTACTTGTGTCTGCCTCCATCAAGACTGTCTCGTTTGTTTTCTTTGCTGTCCATGGAACTCGCAACATTCTTCTGGGAAACCACATCTCGGCTTCCTCAATCTTGTTCTGGCTTTGCTTGCTGACTGTCCACACCTCGCAACCGTACAACAGTATTGGTTCTATATAACATTCAAGAACTCTCTTCGTGATGTTAATTGATAGGCATTTGTTGGTAAGAATGCTTTTTATCTTCTTGAATGCTGTTTTGGCTTGGCCGATTCTGCTGGCTATTTCTGATGTGCATCTGCCGTCTGGTGAAATGATTGTTCCCAGGTATTTAAAGTTATCAACCTGTCTCAAGGTTGTGCCGTTTGTTGCTATTTTACATGAGGGGATTTCATGTTTTTTGCTGATCACCATGACTTCAGTCTTCCTGCTGTTTAGTTCCAACCCCTTACCTTTGCTTTGTATTTCTAGTATATTCACAAGGTTTTGTAGGTCCCTTTCATTTTCTGCAATTAGCACGGTGTCATCTGCGTATCGAATATTGTTTATCATTTTTCCTCCAACCTTTAATCCAGGGTCTTCCTCTAGGTTTCTCATGATGTTTTCGCTGTAAAGTGAAAACAGATCTGGTGACAAAACACAACCCTGTCTGGCTCCACTATTGATGTTTTGGAAAGAGCTTATATTGTTTTCTATTCTCATTGCAGCTGTTTGTTCCCAATACATATTTCTGATTATTCGTAGATCTTTTCCATCAATGTTGAGTCTCTCCAGTTGGTTGATCAATTCCTCATGTCTTACCCGATCGAAAGCCTTGGTATAATCAGCAAAGCATAAATGTAAATCCTTGTTCATCTGAATTAACCTCTCTATGATAGTTCTTAGGATGTATATGGCATTAATAGTTCCTTTCCCTTCCACAAATCCACCTGTTCATCTGATATTTCTCTTTTGAGTCTATTTTCATTGATTATTGATATGATTCTAAAAGGTCAATTTCAGTCAGTATATACACCAGAAAATGTAAATGATTCATTACTGATGATTTATTATTGATATGACGGGGAAAAGGACAGCATGTATTCAGAAACATTCGGTTATTGGTATTGATGTGATGACAAATTACTTGTTTGATCAATATGTATATGTACACCCTCACAAAACTAGGTGATTAATGATTGATATGATTATCAATTAAATATGCACACACATAAAACTAGGTGATTAATGATTGATGTCATTATCAATTAAATATACACACACACATAAAACTAGGTGATTAATGATTGATATGATTATCAATTAAATATACACACACACATAAAACTAGGTGATTAATGATTGATATGATTATCAATTAAATATACACACACATATAAAACTAAGTGATTAATGATTGATATGATTATCAATTAAATATACACACACACACAAAACTAGGTGATTAATGATTGATATGATTATCAATTAAATATACACACACATATAAAACTAAGTGATTAATGATTGATATGATTATCAATTAAATATGCACACACATAAAACCAGGTGGTTATTGACTGATTTCATTATCAACTAAGTATGCAAACATGTAAAACTAGGTTATTAAGCATGATGTATGAAATAGTAAACTGACATCATCAACATGACAGATATATACTTGTATTAAGACGAGCTCAGGACTCCTTCACTGGATTTTGTTTCTTAAGTGGCCCTTAGTTATATGCAGATTTTATGTTATAAATACTATTTCTAGAAAAAGTTATCATTCCTATAGTTCTGGCTGATGTACATTTTCATATACATATGTTATCATTATCTTATTATGATTACTGATATGATGATGATGATACTGATGACAATGGTGATGCTGATGGTGATGATGATAATTGTTATTGTTATAATTGTTAATATGATTGTTGTTGTACATATTATAAGGTCCTCAGTGTTTGAAACGGTTTAGAATGAAATCAGTTCGACTGATACGGGTGTCATATCAACTGATTTTTACTTCTCTCCATCTTCTTCTTGAATTCGAATGGACTGTTAATCCTTTGACTTCCGCATCCTATCCACCAGCTGCAAAAACTTCATTCTTTCACTCCCTCACCATAGCCACCAGCTTCATGGATAGGGCGAGGGAGTCAAAAGGGTTAAGTTTTTGTGAGGGAGTCTAAAGGGTTAAGTTTTTGCTTTGCTAGCATGGTTAACAATGCAGGATACAGGTGGACAGGGTGCAAGAGTCAAAGGGTTAAGTTTGTGCCTGGTTTTATCAGGTATTTTATCATGAATAATGTCTGAGGAACATTAATTTGGAATACAAAATAAAACATTGAAAAGTTCTTTCAGGTCTTGTGTGTGTGTGTGTGTGAGTGTGTGTGTGTGTGTGTGAGTGTGTGTGTGTGTGTGTGTGTGTGTGTGTGTGTGTGTGTGTGTGTGTGTGAGTGTGTGTGGTGTGTGTGTGTAGTGTGTGTGTAGTGTGTGTGATGTGTAGTTGTGTGTGTTGTGTGTGTGTGTGTGTAGAGTGTAGTGTGTGTGTGTGTGGTGTGTGTGTGTGGTGTGTGTGTGTGTGTGTGTGTAGAGTGTGTGTGAGTGTGTGTGTGTGTGAGTGTGTGTGTGTGTGAGTGTGTGTGTGTGTGAGTGTGTGTGTGTGTGTGTGTGAGTGTGTGAGTGAGGTGTGTGTGTGTGTGAGTGTGTGTGTGTGTGTGTGTAGGTGTGTGGTGAGAGTGTGTGTGTGTGTGAGTGTGTGTGTGTGTAGAGTGTATGTGTGTGTGTTGTGTGTGTAGTGTGTGTGTGTGTAGAGTGTATGGTGGTGTGAGTGTGTGTGTGTGTGAGTGTAGGAGTGTGTGTGTGTGAGTGTGTGTGTGTGTGTGTGTGTGTGTGTGTGTGTGTGTGTGGTGTGTGTGTGTTGAGTGTGTGTGTGTGTGAGTACGTGTGTGTGTGTAGAGTGTATGTGTGTGTGTGTGTAGAGTGTATGTGTGTGTGTGTGTAGAGTGTGTGTGTGTGTGTGTGTAGAGTGTATGTGTGTGTGTGTGTAGAGTGTGTGTGTGTGTGTGTGTAGAGTGTATGTGTGTGTGTGTGTGTGTGTGTGTAGAGTGTATGTGTGTGTGTGTGTAGAGTGTATGTGTGTGTGTGTGTAGAGTGTATGTGTGTGTGTGTGTAGAGTGTGTGTGTGTGTGTGTGTGTAGAGTGTATGTGTGTGTGTGTGTGTGTGTGTAGAGTGTATGTGTGTGTGAGAGTGTGTGTGTGTGTGTGTGTAGAGTGTGTGTGTGTGTGTGTGTAGAGTGTATGTGTGTGTGTGTGTAGAGTGTATGTGTGTGTGTGTGTGTGTGTGTGTGAGAGTGTGTGTGTGTGAGTACGTGTGTGTGTGTAGAGTGTGTGTGTGTGTGTGTGTAGAGTGTTTGTGTGTGTGTGTAATAATAATTACAATATTTATATAGCGCAAAATCTTGATAGACACACACGCAAGCACGCACGCACGCACACACACGCACACACACACACACACACACACACACACACACACACACACACACGCATGGCTATAAATGGGGAGAAAGAATAAAAGCAATAAAAGCAAGAATAAAAGCAATGGAAAATTATAGAGAGCATAGCATATACAATTATATATTATAACCATGTGATTCCCTCCGAGCGGAGACAGGCTGCAGAGGGGGGGTTGAGTGAGGTTAGAATTTTATGCGGAGGAGAAAAGGTGAGTTTTGAGAGCGGACTTGAAGGAGACAAAAGTAGGTTGCTGACGGACTGAGAGAGGAAGTTTGTTCCAGGAGAGTGGACCAGAAACAGAGAAGGCTCGTGGACCATAGGTATTGAGCTTAGTGCGTGGAAAGCGAAAAGTCAGAGGATCGGAGGCAGAGCGGAGGGTACGTGAGGGAAGATAGATCTCAAGTAGGCTTGACAGGTAATCGGGGGCTGCGTTATTGAGGCTTTTGTAGCACATGGTGTCTAGTTTGTACTGTATGCGCTTTGATACAGGGAGCCAGTGAAGTTGTGCCAGGAGAGGAGATATGTGGTCAGCTTTTTTCTTTTTGAGTACAAGGCGTGCAGCATTGTTTTGAATGCGCTGTAGGATGTGAATGGTGGAGGCAGGAAGACCAGACAGGAGTGAATTGCAATAGTCAATGCGAGACATTTCATTATGAAGGAGAGAACGAGTTTTGCAGTTGTTTCGACAGAGAGATACTTCCTGATCAGCCTTATACGATGGAGATGATGTGTGTGTGTAGAGTGTATGTGTGTGTGTGTGTGTGTGTGTGTGTGTGTGTGTGTAGAGTGTATGTGTGTGTGTGTATGTGTGTGTGTGTGTGTGTGTGTGTGTGTGTAGAGTGTATGTGTGTGTGTGTATGTGTGTGTGTGTGTGTGTGCGTGTGTGTGTGTGTGTGTGTGTGTAGAGTGTATGTGTGTGTGTTACATGACTCATCAAACTGATTGTGCGATGGAGTTCGCATTCTATAGCCCCTGTCTTTGGAAGTG
>JAPXFY010000022.1:69965616-69985616 GCA_030674185.1 Monoplex corrugatus
GTGATTGTTTGCCTAAAGTTCCATTTCATTAGGCTGATTAGCAGTCACACCTGCACTCCATAATAGAAAAGCAAATATCCCAAAGAAACGATATCCTCGGGTGTCTTTTTATCAGACTATATAATATAGACTATCCTTGACAGAGGATGTACAATCGTCTTGACAGTCTTACGTGATCTACCTTGAAAGAACTAACAGAACTTACACACACGGTGCCTCTAATGATGCCAGGAATTTCTGCCTGCTATGGCATCTGGGAAATGAGCAAACAGACTTTCTGGTGAAGGCAGGATGCAGAATACAACAGTAGGCGCACCTCCTCATGTTCGGAGAGGCGAAAACCATCATAAAAGAAAAACAAAACAAAATCTTTCACCCTTAACATAAGAAAAATAAAGCAGTCTATTACTCTGAGCAGAAGCAATAGTGGAACAAACCACAGTCCTCCAGATAAGGACTGGACATCACCAGCTAGTCCAACATGTTGGGTATGAATTACTGTATCAGATTCCTTTTTTTAAAATCATGGAAGAAACAGCTGTGGACATGTAATCTTGATCTTGATATGATGATCACCAGTTTGTTGCATAGATCACTTGTACCTTAGGCCTGTATTAACCATAACTTGTTTCTTGTACCTTAGGCCTGTATTAGCCATGACTTGTTTCTTGTACCTTAGGCCTGTATTAGCCATGACTTGTTTCTTGTACCTTAGGCCTGTATTAACCATGACTTGTTTCTTGTACCTTAGGCCTGTATTAGCCATAACTTGTTTCTTGTACCTTAGGCCTGTATTAGCCATAACTTGTTTCTTGTACCTTAGGCCTGTATTAGCCATAACTTGTTTCTTGTACCTTAGGCCTGTATTAGCCATGACTTGTTTCTTGTACCTTAGGCCTGTATTAGCCATGACTTGTTTCTTGTACCTTAGGCCTGTATTAGCCATAACTTGTTTCTTGTACCTTAGGCCTGTATTAACCATAACTTGTTTCTTGTACCTTAGGCCTGTATTAGCCATAACTTGTTTCTTGTACCTTAGGCCTGTATTAGCCATGACTTGTTTCTTGTACCTTAGGCCTGTATTAACCATGACTTGTTTCTTGTACCTTAGGCCTGTATTAGCCATAACTTGTTTCTTGTACCTTAGGCCTGTATTAGCCATGACTTGTTTCTTGTACCTTAGGCCTGTATTAACCATAACTTGTTTCTTGTACCTTAGGCCTGTATTAGCCATGACTTGTTTCTTGTACCTTAGGCCTGTATTAGCCATAACTTGTTTCTTGTACCTTAGGCCTGTATTAGCCATAACTTGTTTCTTGTACCTTAGGCCTGTATTAGCCATAACTTGTTTCTTGTACCTTAGGCCTGTATTAGCCATGACTTGTTTCTTGTACCTTAGGCCTGTATTAGCCATAACTTGTTTCTTGTACCTTAGGCCTGTATTAGCCATGACTTGTTTCTTGTACCTTAGGCCTGTATTAGCCATGACTTGTTTCTTGTACCTTAGGCCTGTATTAGCCATAACTTGTTTCTTGTACCTTAGGCCTGTATTAGCCATGACTTGTTTCTTGTACCTTAGGCCTGTATTAGCCATAACTTGGTTCTTGTACCTTAGGCCTGTATTAGCCATGACTTGTTTCTTGTACCTTAGGCCTGTATTAGCCATAACTTGTTTCTTGTACCTTAGGCCTGTATTACTATTAGCCATGACTTGTTTCTTGTACCTTAGGCCTGTATTAGCCATAACTTGTTTCTTGTACCTTAGGCCTGTATTAGCCATAACTTGTTTCTTGTACCTTAGGCCTGTATTAGCCATGACTTGTTTCTTGTACCTTAGGCCTGTATTAACCATGACTTGTTTCTTGTACCTTAGGCCTGTATTAGCCATGACTTGTTTCTTGTACCTTAGGCCTGTATTAGCCATAACTTGTTTCTTGTACCTTAGGCCTGTATTAGCCATAACTTGTTTCTTGTACCTTAGGCCTGTATTAGCCATAACTTGTTTCTTGTACCTTAGGCCTGTATTAGCCATGACTTGTTTCTTGTACCTTAGGCCTGTATTAGCCATAACTTGTTTCTTGTACCTTAGGCCTGTATTAGCCATGACTTGTTTCTTGTACCTTAGGCCTGTATTAGCCATGACTTGTTTCTTGTACCTTAGGCCTGTATTAGCCATAACTTGTTTCTTGTACCTTAGGCCTGTATTAGCCATAACTTGTTTCTTGTACCTTAGGCCTGTATTAACCATGACTTGTTTCTTGTACCTTAGGCCTGTATTAGCCATAACTTGTTTCTTGTACCTTAGGCCTGTATTAGCCATGACTTGTTTCTTGTACCTTAGGCCTGTATTAGCCATGACTTGTTTCTTGTACCTTAGGCCTGTATTAGCCATAACTTGTTTCTTGTACCTTAGGCCTGTATTAGCCATGACTTGTTTCTTGTACCTTAGGCCTGTATTAGCCATAACTTGTTTCTTGTACCTTAGGCCTGTATTAGCCATGACTTGTTTCTTGTACCTTAGGCCTGTATTAGCCATGACTTGTTTCTTGTACCTTAGGCCTGTATTAGCCATGACTTGTTTCTTGTACCTTAGGCCTGTATTAGCCATGACTTGTTTCTTGTACCTTAGGCCTGTATTAGCCATGACTTGTTTCTTGTACCTTAGGCCTGTATTAGCCATAACTTGTTTCTTGTACCTTAGGCCTGTATTAGCCATGACTTGTTTCTTGTACCTTAGGCCTGTATTAGCCATGACTTGTTTCTTGTACCTTAGGCCTGTATTAGCCATGACTTGTTTCTTGTACCTTAGGCCTGTATTAGCCATGACTTGTTTCTTGTACCTTAGGCCTGTATTAGCCATGACTTGTTTCTTGTACCTTAGGCCTGTATTAGCCATGACTTGTTTCTTGTACCTTAGGCCTGTATTAGCCATAACTTGTTTCTTGTACCTTAGGCCTGTATTAGCCATGACTTGTTTCTTGTACCTTAGGCCTGTATTAGCCATGACTTGTTTCTTGTACCTTAGGCCTGTATTAGCCATGACTTGTTTCTTGTACCTTAGGCCTGTATTAGCCATAACTTGTTTCTTGTACCTTAGGCCTGTATTAGCCATAACTTGTTTCTTGTACCTTAGGCCTGTATTAGCCATAACTTGTTTCTTGTACCTTAGGCCTGTATTAGCCATGACTTGTTTCTTGTACCTTAGGCCTGTATTAGCCATAACTTGTTTCTTGTACCTTAGGCCTGTATTAGCCATGACTTGTTTCTTGTACCTTAGGCCTGTATTAGCCATGACTTGTTTCTTGTACCTTAGGCCTGTATTAGCCATAACTTGTTTCTTGTACCTTAGGCCTGTATTAGCCATGACTTGTTTCTTGTACCTTAGGCCTGTATTAGCCATGACTTGTTTCTTGTACCTTAGGCCTGTATTAGCCATGACTTGTTTCTTGTACCTTAGGCCTGTATTAGCCATGACTTGTTTCTTGTACCTTAGGCCTGTATTAGCCATAACTTGTTTCTTGTACCTTAGGCCTGTATTAGCCATGACTTGTTTCTTGTACCTTAGGCCTGTATTAGCCATGACTTGTTTCTTGGAACTTTTGTGGATTTGTTGCTAAGTTAAATGGTATGTAGAACTTTATAGTTTAGACCTCAATGCTTGCTATGACGGTTATAGGACTTTTGTAGATTTGTTGCTAATTTAAATCATATGTAGTTTTAGTTTAGACCTGAATGCTTGCTGTAACATGTTTTTTGGAACTTTTCTGTTACACTGGCCATGGAACACAGCAAAGTCTTGAGCAGTGTGACTATTGTCTGATGACTGATGTACAGGCCAAAGGCTTACATAACACGCTTATTACATAACACAGTTATTACACAGCACATATTATCATATGACTATGTCTGATACTATTGTCTATGACTGATGTACAGGCCAAAGGCTTACATAACACGCTTATTACATAACACAGTTATTACACAGCACATATTTATCAGTATGACTATTGTCTGATGACTGATGTACAGGCCAAAGGCTTACATAACACGCTTATTACATAACACAGTTATTACACAGCACATATTTATCAGTATGACTATTGTCTGATGACTGATGTACAGGCCAAAGGCTTACATAACACGCTTATTACATAACACAGTTATTACACAGCACATTTTTATCAGTATGACTATTGTCTGATGACTGATGTACAGGCCAAAGGCTTACATAACACGCTTATTACATAACACAGTTATTACACAGCACATTTTTATCAGTATGACTATTGTCTGATGACTGATGTACAGGCCAAAGGCTTACATAACACGCTTATTACATAACACAGTTATTACACAGCACATTTTTATCAGTATGACTATTGTCTGATGACTGATGTACAGGCCAAAGGCTTACATAACACGCTTATTACATAACACAGTTATTACACAGCACATTTTTATCAGTATGACTATTGTCTGATGACTGATGTACAGGCCAAAGGCTTACATAACACGCTTATTACATAACACAGTTATTACACAGCACATATTTATCAGTATGACTATTGTCTGATGACTGATGTACAGGCCAAAGGCTTACATAACACGCTTATTACATAACACAGTTATTACACAGCACATTTTCATCAGTATGACTGTGGTCTGATGACTGACGTACAGGCCAAGATCTGTCCTTGGCCCTGTTCTTTTCACTCTTTACACCTCCCCCCTGTCCACCATCATCAACTCCCACTCTATAAAACACCACTTCTGTGCTGATGACACCCAACTTCAAGACAGTGACTCACCTGACAATATACACATAATACAGCGCCTCTTGACTCGCACCACTGAGTGTTACTCGGACATTAAGACCTGGATGACATACAATAAACTTCAGCTTAACGACGATAAGACAGAAGCTATCCTTATTGGCACCCGTCAGAAACTTTCTTAGCTGCCTCCTCTTTCTCTCCCATTATGTAACACATCAGTCCCAATTTCTGATTCAGCTAAAAATCTTGGTGTCTGCCTTGACTCTACCCTCTCCATGAACAACTTTGTTTCTCAAACTGCCAGATCTTGCTACTATCACCTCCATCATATAAGCCTGATTAGGAAGTATCTCTCTGTCGAAACAACTGCAAAACTCGTTCTCTCCTTCATAATGTCTCGCATTGACTATTGCAATTCACTCCTGTCTGGTCTTCCTGCCTCCACCATTCACATCCTACAGTGCATTCAAAACAATGCTGCACACCTTGTACTCAAAAAGAAAAAAGCTGACCACATTTCTCCTCTCCTAGCACAACTTCACTGGCTCCCTGTATCAAAGTGCATACAGTACAAACTAGACACCATGTGCTACAAAAGCCTCAATAACGCAGCCCCCGATTACCTGTCAAGCTTACTTGAGATCTATGTTCCCTCACATACCCTCCGCTCTGCCTATGATCCTCTGACTTTTCGCTTTCCACGCACTAAGCTCAATACCTATGGTCCACGAGCCTTCTCTGTTTCTGGTCCACTCTCCTGGAACAAACTTCCTCTCTCAGTCCGTCAGCAACCTACTTTTGTCTCCTTCAAGTCCACTCTCAAAACTCACCTTTTCTCCTCTGCATAAAATCCTGACCTCACTCAACCCCCTCTGCAGCCTGTCTCCACTCGGAGGGGAATCACATTGTAATATATAATTGTATATATATAATATATAAATTATAATATGCTGTCTATAATTTTCCATTGCTTTTATTCTTTCTCCCCATTTATAGCCGTGCGTGTGTGTATGTGTGCTGGTGTGTGCGTGTGTGTGTGTGTGTGTGTGTGTGTGTGTGTGTGTGCGTGCTTGTGTGTGCATGCTTGTGTGTGCGTGTGTGTCTGTTTCAGTGCTTAGATTTGATTTTATCAAGATTTTGCGCTATATAAATATTGTAATTATTGTAATTATTACTTTGTAGTGGATACAAATGGACTTTGTAATGGATAATATGCACTTTGTAGTGGATACAAATGGACTTTGTAATGGGTAATATGAACTTTGTAGTGGATACAAATGGACTTTTTAATGGATAATATGCACTTTGTAGTGGATACAAATGAACTTTGTAATGGGTAATATGCACTTTGTAGTGGATACAAATGGACTTTTTAATGGATAATATGCACTTTGTAGTGGATACAAATGAACTTTGTAATGGGTAATATGCACTTTGTAAGTGGATACAAATGGACTTTTTAATGGATAATATGCACTTTGTAGTGGATACAAATGAACTTTGTAATGGGTAATATGCACTTTGTAGTGGATACAAAAATGGACTTTTTAATGGATAATATGCACTTTGTAGTGGATACAAATGAACTTTGTAATGGGTAATATGCACTTTGTAGTGGATACAAATGGACTTTTTAATGGATAATATGCACTTTGTAGTGGATACAAATGAACTTTGTAATGGGTAATATTGCACTTTGTAGTGGATACAAATGGACTTTTTAATGGATAATATGCACTTTGTAGTGGATACAAATGAACTTTGTAATGGGTAATATGCACTTTGTAGTGGATACAAATGGACTTTTTAATGGATAATATATGCACTTTGTAGTGGATACAAATGGACTTTTTAATGGGTAATATGCACTTTGTAGTGGATACAAATGGACTTTGTAATGGGTAATATGAACTTGGCAGTGGATACAAATGGACTTCGTAATGGGTAATATGAACTTGGCAGTGGATACAAATGGACTTTGTAATGGGTAATATGCACTTTGTAGTGGATACAAATGGACTTTGTGGTTTCAGACTGGCGGAAGTAGGAGTACTGGAGCCCCCAAGAGAACAGGGAAAAGCTTATGAGACCGGACAGGTATTTTATACCATGTTCTTATTGATTTTAATCAATAATAACTTTAAGGTTCGTGATCGCATAATGCAAGTATAGCAAATACCAAAGAAATAAGAGGGAAACAGGGAGAATTTTTATAACACCAATCAAAGGACATAACTCTTGAGAGTCACGTAGGAATTATCTCCCATGTTGTAGAACTTCTCAAATCTAGCACAGTTTGCGCTACCCATTCAGCTAGCATAGAAGCAGATACAAAGCACGGAAACTGTATGCTCACAACACTCCTGCTGAATGGGTAGCGCAAACTGTGTTAGATTTGAGAAGTTCTATGACATGGGAGATAATTCCTACGTGACTCTCAAAGAGTTATTATGTCCTTTGATTGGTGTTGCAAGTACAGTCTTACATGTTTTTTTGTATCAGATGAGTTTCCTTTACTTTTTGCAATAGCTTACTGGTTTTCATCTATTAAAAAAAAGTACTATTTTTGTATGATGTGTATTGAGGATTGTGTAAAATGGTCGGAGTTTGACCTTGAACTTTGTTCTGGAGGGGTTCATCACACTCAGACAATTCCATATGGGCTCCAACCAAATGTGCCAGCAGTTATCTGGCAGATCCTAAGCCTGCGTAAAACTATGCGCTTGCAAGGTCATGAAATGTAAGGGGGGGGGGGGGGGGGGGGAGGAAGAAGGGACCTGTGAAACACAAAGTTGACACACCATCAGAATGATGGAAACGGCCAACAGGCCATTTTGTATGTTGAAGGCTGGGTTTGAACTTGAGATATCAGGTGCTGAGTTTACGGCTCTGTCAAACAACAGAGTGTTAAAGTGATGAAGAGACTGACAAAAGTCTTGTTAGGTTGAGGCATCGCCCCCTCTGTTCTGTAAACTCTGGTAATGGAACTGGTGTAAAGCATGGCAGACTAATAATAATAATAATAATTACAATATGTATATAGCGCAAAATCTTGATAAAATCAAATCTAGCCTGCATGCACGCACGCACACACGCACGCCGCACACAGCACCACACACACCACCACGCACCACACACACACACACACACACACACACACACACACACACACACACACACACACACACACACACACACACACACACACACACACACACACACACACATGGCTATAAATGGGGAGAAAGAATAAAAGCAATGGAAAATTATAGACAGCATATTATATACAATTATATATTATATATTACAATGTGATTCCCCTCCGAGTGGAGACAGGCTGCAGAGGGGGTTGAATGAGGTCAGGATTTTATGCAGAGGAGAAAAGGTGAGTTTTGAGAGCGGACTTGAAGGAGACAAAAGTAGGGTTGCTGACGGACTGAGAGAGGAAGTTTGTTCCAGGAGAGTGGACCATAGGTATTGAGCTTAGTGTGTGGAAAGCGAAATGTCAGAGGATCGGAGGCAGAGCGGAGGGTACGTGAGGGAACATAGATCTCAAGTAAGCTTGACAGGTAATCGGGGGCTGCGTTATTGAGGCTTTTGTAGCACATGGTGTCTAGTTTGTACTGTATGCGCTTTGATACTGGGAGCCAGTGAAGTTGTGCCAGGAGAGGAGATATGTGGTCAGCTTTTTTCTTTTTGAGTACAAGGCGTGCAGCATTGTTTTGAATGCGCTGTAGGATGTGAATGGTGGAGGCAGGAAGACCAGACAGGAGTGAATTGCAATAGTCAGTGCGAGACATTATGAAGGAGAGAACGAGTTTTGCAGTTGTTTCGACAGAGAGATACTTCCTGATCAGCCTTATATGATGGAGGTGATAGTAGCAAGATCTGGCAGTTTGAGAAACAAAGTTGTTCATGGAGAGGGTAGAGTCAAGGCAGACACCAAGGTTTTTAGCTGAATCAGAAATTGGGACTGATGTGTTACATAATGGGAGAGAAAGAGGAGGCAGCTGAGAAAGTTTCTGACGGGTGCCAATGAGGATAGCTTCTGTCTTGTCGTCATTAAGCTGAAGTTTATTGTATGTCATCCAGTTCTTAATGTCCGAGTAACACTCAGTGGTGCGAGTCAGAGGCACTGTATATTGTCAGGTGAGTCACTGTCTTGAAGTTGGGTGTCATCAGCACAGAAGTGGTGTTTTATAGAGTGGGAGTTGATGATGGTGGACAGGGGGAGGTGTAAAGAGTGATAAAGAACAGGGCCAAGGACAGATCCTTGTGGAACACCACAGGTCAGGTATGCAGGTTTAAGTAAGTGCCATGGATGAGAACGGTTTGTTTTCTGTTTGATAGATATGAAGTGAACCAGGAGAGAGCAATGTCAGAGATGCCAAAAGTATGATGAAGTCTAGAAAGGAGAATACCATGATCAATGGTATCAGAATATATGTTGATGTGGTTATGTGTTGATGTGGTTGTGAGTTGATGTGGATATGTGTTAATGTGGTTATGTGTTATGGATATATGTGTTGATGTGGTTCTGTGTTGATGTGAATATGTGTTAATGTGGTTATGTGTTGATGTGGTTATGTATTGAAGTGGATATATGTTAATGTTGTTATGTGTTGATGTGGTGTTACAATTGTTCCTTCACAACATTTTTGACTATTGAGGCATTGTGCTATTTGCGTTGATATGATGTATAGATTGTTGTGTTGATGTGGTTATGTGTTAATGTGGTTATGTGTTGATGTGGTGTTACAGTTGTTCCTGCACAAGATTTTTGGCTACAGAGGTATTGTGCTGTTTCCCTGGCTGGCGCGTGTGTATGACAGAGATGTGGCCACCAAGACGGAGGAAAGGTTGGTGCTGGTTTGTGTCTGTACGTCTTACACACTGTCTGTCTGTGTGTCTGTGTGTCTGTCTGTCTGTGTGTCTGTCTGTGTGTCTGTCTGTCTGTGCATCAAAGTGTCTGTCTGTCTGACAGTCAGGTTAAATTCAATAGTAAGAAACTCAGGAGACAGCTGGACAGCAAAAGATCCTCAGGGGAGAAAACCCCCATCAAGTGTTTCGGCCCTTAACTCCTGACACTCTAAGGGGGCCGGGCCACATGCAGGTCAGAGAGTCATAATTACAGACTGCAGTGTTTTTATATATATATAAACTGCAGTGCCTTGATCATAGGAAAGTGTGATTTACTGCTGGTCTCATGCATAATTCATATAAATAAATAAAGCTTTCTGGTCTGTGGGAAGTTACAAAAATTCCTGATTTGGCATGGGCATACCGGTACGTTCTTGGCAAGAGAGGTGACATATTACCTTGACAAGGTAGATGATATAGATGTAAAGATGTACCAGTATGTCCTTGGCAAGAGAGGTGACATATTACCTTGACAAGGTAGATGATATAAAGATGTACCAGTATGTCCTTGGCAAGAGAGGTGACATATTACCTTGACAAGATAGATGATATAAAGGTGTACCAGTATGTCCTTGGCAAGAGAGGTGACACATTACCTTGACAAGGTAGATGATATAAAGATGTACCAGTATGTCCTTGGCAAGAGAGGTGACATATTACCTTGACAAGATAGATGATATAAAGATGTACCAGTATGTCCTTGGCAAGAGAGGTGACATATTACCTTGACAAGGTAGATGATATAAAGATGTACCAGTATGTCCTTGGCAAGAGAGGTGACATATTACCTTGACAAGATAGATGATATAAAGATGTACCAGTATGTCCTTGGCAAGAGAGGTGACATATTACCTTGACAAGATAGATGATATATAGATGTACCAGTATGTCCTTAGCAAGAGAGGTGACATATTACCTTAACAAGGTAGATGATATAGATGTAAAGATGTACCAGTATGTCTTTGGCAAGAGAGGTGACATATTACCTTGACAAGATAGATGATATAAAAGTGTACCAATAGGTTCTTGGCGCTGAAGAAATGAAAAGCCTGTTGAAAAGAAACCCACTAAAAACAAAAATAACAACAGCATGGCTACCTCCGACATTTTCTTTGCTTTTTATATTTCTGTACGCTTGTTCACTTCATAGAAACAGGAGAATTGTCTGTGTTGGGTTGTTTGTGCACCATGACTTTTTTTAGACCGAAGGTCTCTTTGCTTTCTTTCAATAACATCACAGAATGTCTCTAACCTTAACCCTTTACAGCCAAACAGCTATGTGTTTTTCTTTCATGAACAACGCAAAACATATCGAGGGTTGACAACCAGAACCATGTATCTCGATTTTCTGATTGTTTACAGGAGATGATTTTAACTGAGTTTTCGGGGAGAGGTTATATCTAGATTTTAAGAGACTGCCTTTTGGTTTTATCCATAACCAGTCAAAAATCCATATCATGGCAACCGAATGGAAGATCACATGAAAAGCAACAGTTCAGTATAATATAAGTGAAAATTGACCAAAAAGTGAGATATGGGTTCTGCCTGTCACTGTGTCAGCCTTCCATATTTTCCTTTGCAGACATTTACAAAAAACAAACAAACCAGGTGTGTGTGTGTGTGTGTGTGTGTGTGTGTGTGTGTGTGTGTGTGTGTGTGTGTGTGTGTGTGTGTGTGTGTGTGTGTGTGTGTGTGTGTGTGTGTGTGTGTGTGTGTGTGTGTGTGTGTGTGTGTGTGTGTGTGTGTGTGTAAACGAATACTCATTTCTGATTTTATGTTATTGTCTGTTGTTGTTCTTGATGAAGTGAGTAAGTTTGCTGTATTAATGTAGTTTCTTCTTCCCTCCACCCCCACACCTCCATCCCCCAAACTGAGCACACTGTTAACGTGTGATGTAATAATGACCTATTATTGTGTAATGTGGCATAGTGATTATTGCATATTATTGTAATTGTTATCATCATCATCATCATGAGTATTATTATTATTATTATTATTATTGTTGTCATTTTGGTTGAAGTTGTTGTTATTGTTGTTGTTATTAGTATTATTATTATTGTCGTCATCATTATCATTATTATTATCAACAGCAATGGCAGCATTGTTATTATCATCATCATTATCAATATCATTATTATTGTGTATTATAGGCCTACATCTTTTGGATAAGTGACAATACATTTGGCTATTCAGCAAGTCCTCACATTGTGACATTTGTGTTGCCTTTTGTGTGGACAGTGTTGTGTGTACAGACATTGTGACATTTGTGTTGTCTTTTGTGTGGACAGTGTTGTGTGTACAGACAGACATTGTGACATTTGTGTTGCCTTTTGTGTGGACAGTGTTGTGTGTACAGACATTGTGACATTTGTGTTGCCTTTTGTGTGGACAGTGTTGTGTGTACAGACAGACATTGTGACATTTGTGTTGCCTTTTGTGTGGACAGTGTTGTGTATACAGACATTGTGACATTTGTGTTGCCTTTTGTGTGGACAGTGTTGTGTGTACAGACAGACATTGTGACATTTGTGTTGCCTTTTGTGTGGACAGTGTTGTGTGTACAGACACACATTGTGACATTTGTGTTGCCTTTTGTGTGGACAGTGTTGTGTGTACAGACATTGTGACATTTGTGTTGCCTTTTATGTGGACAGTGTTGTGTGTACAGACATTGTGACATTTGTTTGCTTTTGTGGACTGTTGTGTTAAACATTGTGACATTGTGTTGCTTTTTGTGGCAGTGTTGTGTGTACAACTTGTGACTTTGTGTGCCTTTTGTGTGGAAGGTTGTGTACAAATGTGACATTTGTGTTGCTTTTGTGTGGACAGTGTGTGTGTACAGACATTGTGACATTGTGTGCCTTTTGTGTGACATGTTGTGTACAGACATTGTGACATTGTGTTGCTTTTTGTGGACAGTGTTGTGTGTACAACATGTGACATTTGTGTTGCCTTTTGTGTGGACAGTGTTGTTGTAGACATTGTACATTGTGTTGCCTTTTGTGGGACAGTGTTGTGTTACACATTGTGACATTTGTGTTGCTTTTGTGTGGACATGTTGTTGTACAGACATTGTGACATTTGTGTTTCTTTTGTGTGGACAGTGTTGTGTTACAGCATTGTGACATTTGTGTTGCTTTTGTGTGACAGTGTTGGTGTACAGACATTGTGACATTTGTGTTGTCTTTGTGTGGACATTGTTGTGTGTACAACTGTGTGACATTTGTGTTGCTTTGTGTGGACAGTGTTTGTGTTACGCTTGTTGACATTTGTGTTCCTTTGTGTGTGGTCAGTGTTGTGTGTAGACAGTGTACTTTGTTTGCCTTTTGTGTGTGGACAGTGTTGTGTGTACAGACACTGTGACATTTGTGTTGCCTTTTTGTGTGGACGTTGTTTGGTGTGACAGTCTTGTGACATTTGTGTTGCTTTTTGTGACAGTTTGTGTACAGACATTGTGACATTTGTGTTGTTTTGTGTGGACAGTGTTGTGTGTACAGACATTGTGACATTTGTGTGCTTTTGTGTGACAATGTTTTGTGTTACAGACATTTGTGACATTTGTGTTGTCTTTTGTTGGACAGTGTTGTGTGTACAACATTGTGACATTTGTTTGCCTTTTGTGTGGACAGTGTTGTGTACAGACATTGTGACATTTGTGTTGCTTTTGTGTGGACAGTGTTGTGTGTACAGACATTTGTGACATTTGTGTTTGTCTTTGTGTGGACAGTGTTGTGTGACAGACATTGTGACATTTGTTTGCTTTTGTGTGGACAGTGTTGTGTGTACAACATTGTGACATTTGTGTTGCTTTTTGTGGACAGTGTTGTGTGTACAGACATTGTGACATTTTGTTGTTTTTTGTGTGGACAGTTGTGTTGTGTGCTGGACATTGTGACATTTGTGTTGTTTTGTGTGACAGTGTTGTGTGTACAGACATTGTGACATTGTGTTGCTTTTGTGTGCAGTGTTGTGTGTACAGTTGTGACATTTTGTGTGCCTTTTGTGTGGACATGTTGTGTGACGACACATTGTACATTTGTGTTGCCTTTTGTGTGGACAGTGTTGTGTGTACAGACATTGTGACATTTGTGTTGTCTTTTGTGTGGACAGTGTTGTGTGTACAGACATTGTGACATTTGTGTTGTCTTTTGTGTGGACAGTGTTGTGTGTACAGACAGACATTGTGACATTTGTGTTGCCTTTTGTGTGGACAGTGTTGTGTGTACAGACAGACATTGTGACATTTGTGTTGCCTTTTATGTGGACAGTGTTGTGTGTACAGACATTGTGACATTTGTGTTGCCTTTTGTGTGGACAGTGTTGTGTGTACAGACACACATTGTGACATTTGTGTTGCCTTTTGTGTGGACAGTGTTGTGTGTACAGACATTGTGACATTTGTGTTGTCTTTGTGTGTGGCAGTGTTTGTGTGTACAGACATTGTGACATTTGTGTTGCCTTTTGTGTGGACAGTGTTGTGTGTACAGACAGACATTGTGACATTTGTGTTGTCTTTTGTGTGGACAGTGTTGTGTGTACAGACAGACATTGTGACATTTGTGTTGCCTTTTGTGTGGACAGTGTTGTGTGTACAGACATTGTGACATTTGTGTTGCCTTTTGTGTGGACAGTGTTGTGTTTACAGACAGACATTGTGACATTTGTGTTGCCTTTTGTGTGGACAGTGTTGTGTGTACAGACACACATTGTGACATTTGTGTTGCCTTTTGTGTGGACAGTGTTGTGTGACAGACATTGTGACATTTGTGTTGCCTTTTGTGTGGACAGTGTTGTGTGTACAGACATTGTGACATTTGTGTTGCCTTTTGTGTGGACAGTGTTGTGTGTACAGACAGACATTGTGACATTTGTGTTGCCTTTTGTGTGGACAGTGTTGTGTGTACAGACATTGTGACATTTGTGTTGCCTTTTGTGTGGACAGTGTTGTGTGTACAGACATTGTGACATTTGTGTTGCCTTTTGTGTGGACAGTGTTGTGTGTACAGACAGACATTGTGACATTTGTGTTGCCTTTTGTGTGGACAGTGTTGTGTGTACAGACATTGTGACATTTGTGTTGCCTTTTGTGTGGACAGTGTTGTGTGTACAGACAACATTGTGACATTTGTGTTGCCTTTTGTGTGGACAGTGTTGTGTGTACAGACACCATTGTGACATTTGTGTTGCCTTTTGTGTGGACAGTGTTGTGTGTACAGACATTGTGACATTTGTGTTGCCTTTTGTGTGGACAGTGTTGTGTGTACAGACATTGTGACATTTGTGTTGCCTTTTGTGTGGACAGTGTTGTGTGTACAGACACACATTGTGACATTTGTGTTGCCTTTGTGTGGACAGTGTTGTGTGTACAGACATTGTGACATTTGTGTTGTCTTTTGTGTGGACAGTGTTGTGTGTACAGACACACATTGTGACATTTGTGTTGCCTTTTGTGTGGACAGTGTTGTGTTACACACATTGTGACATTTGTGTTGCCTTTTGTGTGGACAGTGTTGTGTGTACAGACATTGTGACATTTGTGTTGCCTTTTGTGTGGACAGTGTTGTGTGTACAGACACACATTGTGACATTTGTGTTGCCTTTTGTGTGGACAGTGTTGTGTGTACAGACATTGTGACATTTGTGTTGCCTTTTGTGTGGACAGTGTTGTGTGTACAGACATTGTGACATTTGTGTTGCCTTTTGTGTGGACAGTGTTGTGTGTACAGACATTGTGACATTTGTGTTGCCTTTTGTGTGGACAGTGTTGTGTGTACAGACAGCACTTGTGACATTTGTGTTGCCTTTTGTGTGGACAGTGTTGTGTGTACAGACCACATTGTGACATTTGTGTTGTCTTTTGTGTGGACAGTGTTGTGTGTACAGACATTGTGACATTTGTGTTGCCTTTTGTGTGGACAGTGTTGTGTGTACAGACAACATTGTGACATTTGTGTTGCCTTTTGTGTGGACAGTGTTGTGTGTACACACATTGTGACATTTGTGTTGTCTTTTGTGTGGACAGTGTTGTGTGTACAGACATTGTGACATTTGTGTTGCCTTTTGTGTGGACAGTGTTGTGTGTACAGACATTGTGACATTTGTGTTGCCTTTTGTGTGGACAGTGTTGTGTGTACAGACATTGTGACATTTGTGTTGTCTTTTGTGTGGACAGTGTTGTGTGTACAACATTGTGACATTTGTGTTGCCTTTTGTGTGGACAGTGTTGTGTGTACAGACACTGTGACATTTGTGTTGCCTTTTGTGTGGACAGTGTTGTGTGTACAGACAGACATTGTGACATTTGTGTTGCCTTTTGTGTGGACAGTGTTGTGTGTAAGACAGACATTGTGACATTTGTGTTGCCTTTTGTGTGGACAGTGTTGTGTGTACAGACATTGTGACATTTGTGTTGCCTTTTGTGTGGACAGTGTTGTGTGTACAGACATTGTGACATTTGTGTTGCCTTTTGTGTGGACAGTGTTGTGTGTACACACATTGTGACATTTGTGTTGCCTTTTGTGTGGACAGTGTTGTGTGTACAACATTGTGACATTTGTGTTGCCTTTTGTGTGGACAGTGTTGTGTGTACACACACATTGTGACATTTGTGTTGCCTTTTGTGTGGACAGTGTTGTGTGTACAGACATTGTGACATTTGTGTTGCCTTTTGTGTGGACAGTGTTGTGTGTACAGACATTGTGACATTTGTGTTGCCTTTTGTGTGGACAGTGTTGTGTGTACAGACATTGTGACATTTGTGTTGCCTTTTGTGTGGACAGTGTTGTGTGTACAGACATTGTGACATTTGTGTTGCCTTTTGTGTGGACAGTGTTGTGTGTACAGACATTGTGACATTTGTGTTGCCTTTTGTGTGGACAGGTGTTGTGTGTACAGACACACATTGTGACATTTGTGTTGCCTTTTGTGTGGACAGTGTTGTGTGTACAGACATTGTGACATTTGTGTTGCCTTTTGTGTGGACAGTGTTGTGTGTACAGACACCATTGTGACATTTGTGTTGCCTTTTGTGTGGACAGTGTTGTGTGTACAGACATTTGACATTTGTGTTGCCTTTTGTGTGGACAGTGTTGTGTGTACAGACATTGTGACATTTGTGTTGCCTTTTGTGTGGACAGTGTTGTGTGTACAGACATTGTGACATTTGTGTTGCCTTTTGTGTGGACAGTGTTGTGTGTACAGACACTCATTGTGGAAGTTCCTGATGGACAGTGTTTCGCATAACTGGCAATTGTAACATTGTGTGTCCATGCTGTCAGGTTTGTAAACATGTTATGTGTAAACATTTGTGTGATCGTCAGTGTGTAACATGTGTGTGATGCTGTCAGTTGTAAACATGTGTGTGATGCTGTCAGATGTAAACATTGTGTGATGCTGTTAGATGTAAACATGTGTGATGATGTCAGATGTAAACATGTGTGATGCTGTCAGATGTAACATGTGTGTGATGCTGTTAGATGTAAACATGTGTGTGATGCTGTCAGTTGTAAACATGTGTGTGATGCTGTCAGATTGTAAACATGTGTGTGATGCTGTCAGTTGTAAACTTGTGTGTGATGCTGTCAGTTGTAAACATTTGTGTGATGCTGTCAGATGTAAATATTTTGTGATGCTGTCAGATGTAAACAGTGGTGCATGCTGTCAGTTGTAAACATGTGTGTGATGCTGTCAGTTGTAAACATGTGTGTGATGCTGTCAGTTGTAAACATGTGTGTGATGCTGTCAGATGTAAACATGTGTGTGATGCTGTCAGTTGTAAACATGTGTGTGATGCTGTCAGTATGTAAACATGTGTGTGATGCTGTCAGTTGTAAACATTGTTGATGCTGTCAGATGTAAACATGATTGTAGTGTAATGCTGCGTCAGATGTAAACATGTGTGTGATGCTGTCAGATGTAAACATGTGATGCTGTCAGATGTAAACATGTGTGTCGATGTAACAGTGATCTGTCAATGTAAACATGTGTGTGATGCTGTCAGATGTAAACATGTGTGTGATGCTGTCAGATGTAAACATGGTGATGCTGTCAGTTTGTAAACATGTGTGTGATGCTGTCAGATGTAAACATTGTGTGATGCTGTCAGATGTAAACATGTGTGTGATGCTGTCAGATGTAAACATGTGTGATGCTGTCAGATGTAAACATGTGATGCTGTCAGATGTAAACATGTGTGTGATGCTGTCAGTTGTAAACATGTGTGATGCTGTCAGATGTAAACATGATGCTGTCAGATGTAAACATGTGTGTGATGCTGTCAGATGTAAACATGTGTGTGATGCTGTCAGATGTAAACATGTGTGTGATGCTGTCAGATGTAAACATGTGTGATGCTGTCAGATGTAAACATGTGTGATGCTGTCAGATGTAAACATGTGTGTGATGCTGTCAGATGTAAACATGTGTGTGATGCTGTCAGATGTAAACACGTGTGTGATGCTGTCAGATGTAAACATGTGTGTGATGCTGTCAGATGTAAACATGTGTGTGATGCTGTCAGATGTAAACATGTGTGTGATGCTGTCAGATGTAAACATGTGTGTGATGCTGTCAGATGTAAACATTGTGTGATGCTGTCAGATGTAAACATGTGTGTGATGCTGTCAGATGTAAACATGTGTGATGCTGTCAGATGTAAACATGTTGTGATGCTGTCAGATGTAAACATGTGTGTGATGCTGTCAGATGTAAACATGTTGTGATGCTGTCAGATGTAAACATGTGTGTGATGCTGTCAGATGTAAACATGTGTGTGATGCTGTCAGATGTAAACATGTGTGGATGCTGTCAGATGTAAACATGTGTGATGCTGTCAGATGTAAACAGTGTGTGTGATGCTGTCAGATGTAAACATGTGTGATGCTGTCAGATGTAAACATGTGTGATGCTGTCAGATGTAAACATGATGCTGTCAGATGTAAACATGTGTGTGATGCTGTCAGATGTAAACATGTGTGATGCTGTCAGATGTAAACATGTGTGTGATGCTGTCAGATGTAAACATGTGTGTGATGCTGTCAGATGTAAACATGATGCTGTAGATGTAAACATGTGTGATGCTGTAGATGTAAACATGTGTGTGATGCTGTCAGATGTAAACATGTGTGTGATGCTGTCAGATGTAAACATGTGTGTCATGCTGTCAGTTGTAAACATGTGTGTGATGCTGTCAGATGTAAACATGTGTGTGATGCTGTCAGATGTAAACATGTGTGTGATGTGTCAGATGTAAACATGTGTGTGATGCTGTCAGTTGTAAACATGTGTGTGATGCTGTCAGTTGTAAACATGTGTGTGATGCTGTCAGATGTAAACATGTGTGTGATGCTGTCAGTATGTAAACATGTGTGTGATGCTGTCAGATTGTAAACATGTGTGTGATGCTGTCAGTTGTAAACATGTGTGATGCTGTCAGATGTAAACATGTGTGTGATGCTGTCAGATGTAAACATGTGTGATGCTGTCAGATGTAAACATGTGTGTGATGCTGTCAGTTGTAAACATGTGTGTGATGCTGTCAGATGTAAACATGTGTGTGATGCTGTCAGATGTAAACATGTTGTGTGATGCTGTTCAGTTGTAAACATGTGTGTGATGCTGTCAGATGTAAACATGTGTGTGATGCTGTCAGATGTAAACATGTGTGATGCTGTCAGATGTAAACATGTGTGTGATGCTGTAGATGTAAACATGTTGTGATGCTGTCAGATGTAAACATGTGTGATGCTGTTCAGATGTAAACATGTGTGTGATACTGTAGATGTAAACATGTGTGATGCTGTCAGATGTAAACATGTGTGTGATGCTGTCAGTTGTAAACATTTGTATGATGCTGTCGTAAGTGTACACTCATTCTGTGTGGACATCATCACCAACATCAGCGGTTTGAACATGTACAAAGTAGCACAGAGAACCTCAAGACTGGAGTAAATGCAGGAGGGTCGTTGTGACGTCTGCTGCGGTGGTTACCATGGAACTTGGTGATGTTGGCAGGTGATGGGTTATTCATAATGATTATGGGTGCCAGCACACGGCGACGCCATTATGACTTAGTGAAGCAGCAGTCAGAGGGTTAAAACAGTAATACTGTCTATAGTGGAATTATGACTTAGTGAAGCAGCAGTCAGAGGGTTAAAACAGTAATCGTCTAAGTGTAATCTATGACTGTGTGGAACACATCCAAGGTAAACAGTAACGTCTATATGAAATGTACAAAGTGAGCACAGTCAGAGAAAACAGTAAATGCAGGCTGGAGCTGCTGCGTTTACATGAAACTTGGTGATGTTG
>JAPXFY010000022.1:69993116-70008116 GCA_030674185.1 Monoplex corrugatus
GTAACCTGACTGGCCTCCGATACCGGGATGAGATCCTTCGACCGCTGGCTGTGCCTACACTGCAGCAGATGGGACCGACGGCTGTCTACCAGGATGACAACGCTCGCCCCCACAGGGCAAGGGTGGTCAACGACTTCCTGCAGCAGTCTGGAGTCAACAGAATGGAGTGGCCAGCATGCAGTCCCGATCTCAACCCGATTGAGAACCTCTGGGATGAGCTGGATCGCAAAGTGAGGAGCAACCACCCCCCTCCCAGGGATGCCCAACACCTCTACCAGATGCTGCAGGCTGAGTGGCAGGCGCTTCCACAGAGGATCTTCACCAACCTGGTCAACTCGATGAGGACTCGCTGCGTCGAGTGCCAGAACAGCCATGGCGGTTACACGCATTACTGAACTTTTGGGAGCATCAGAATGCCCTGTCTTGTGATTTCAATGACTTTGGGAAATCAAATTTCGATATGTACCCACTTTGATCAAATGTACACACCAAACGATTGCTCGAAATTGAAGGCAATTGTGTATCGTTATCACTAAAGCATGGAATTAAATGTTTGCCAAACTTCAACGCATTGGCTTTCTTATTTTGAAATTATGAATTTTTGTGCAAGTGATCCTTAACTTTTTGTGCGTAGTGTAGATACATGTGTTCCTCCTGCATGACCAAGTCTGTTGAGTCAGTGCAATACTTTATCTATATAGATACATGTGTTCCTCTTGCATGCCCAAGTCTATTGAGTCAGTCCAATACTTTATCTATATAGATACATGTGTTCCTCTTGCATGACCAAGTCTGTTGAGTCAGTCCAATACTTTATACATGTGTTCCTCTTGCATGACCAAGTCTGTTGAGTCAGTGCAATACTTTATCTATATAGATACATGTGTTCCTCTTGCATGACCAAGTCTGTTGAGTCAGTCCAATACTTATAGATACATGTGTTCCTCTTGCATGACCAAGTCTATTGAGTCAGTGCAATACTTTATACATGTGTTCCTCTTGCATGACCAAGTCTGTTGAGTCAGTCCAATACTTATAGATACATGTGTTCCTCTTGCATGACCAAGTCTGTTGAGTCAGTCCAATACTTATAGATACATGTGTTCCTCTTGCATGACCAAGTCTGTTGAGTCAGTCCAATACTTATAGATACATGTGTTCCTCTTGCATGACCAAGTCTGTTGAGTCAGTCCAATACTTATAGATACATGTGTTCCTCTTGCATGACCAAGTCTATTGAGTCAGTTCCTCTTGCATGACCAAGTCTGTTGAGTCAGTCCAATACATCTATATAGATACATGTGTTCCTCTTGCATGACCAAGTCTGTTGAGTCAGTCCAATACTTTATCTATATAGATACATGTGTTCCTCTTGCATACCAAGTCTGTTGAGTCAGTCCAATACTTATAGTCTATTAGAAATCATGTGTTCCTCTTGCATGACCAAGTCTGTTGAGTCAGTCCAATACTTTATCTATATAGAAACATGTGTTCCTCTTGCATGACCAAGTCTATGGAGTCAGTCCAATACTTTATCTATATAGATACATGTGTTCCTCTTGCATGACCGAGTCTGTTGAGTCAGTCCAATAGATAGTAACAGTGGGTGTGACCAGACAAATCCTGAGTAAAAGGTGTTTGATAACCTGATGGCCAGGTCCACCCTTTATGGCGAGAGAGACGCTGCGAGCGTGGCAGGAGAAGAACCACCCTTGGTTACAGCTGTCCGACGTTCATCGCGAGACCACGGAGAGTATCCGCGTCACTGTCATCCCTTTCTACATGGGCTGTCGGGTATGTGTCTCTGCTGTGTGTTGTGTGGTGTTTTGTTTGTTTTTGTGTGGTTTGTTGTGTTGGTGTTTTGTTGTGGTGGTGTTTTGTTTGTTTTGTTGTGGTGGTGTTTTGTTTGTTTTGTTGTGGTGTGTTGTTAGTGTTTTGTGGTGTGTTTTGTTTGGTGTTTGTTTCTGATTTTTCCTTCGTTTTTGTTGACTGTTTGTTTGTCACTTGTGTGGTTGACTTGGCTGTTGTGAAGACTGGCCACAGTTAATGTTTATATGCACACAGTGGCACTGTTCGTTTGTCACCTTGTGTGGTGATCTATGGCTGATTGTGAAGATTGGGACCACACAGTTTAATGTTCATATGCACACAGTGTGTGCACTGTTTCGTTTGTCACCTTGTGTGGTGAGCTATGGGCTGATTGTGAAGACTGGGACCACACAGTTTAAATGTTTCATATGCACACAGTGTGTGCACTGTTCGTTTGTCACCTTGTGTGGTTGAGCTATGGGCTGATTGTGAAGACTGGGACCACACAGTTTAAATGTTTCATATGCACACAGTGTGTGCACTGTTTGTTTGTCACCTTGTGTGGTTGAGCTATGGGCTGATTGTGAAGACTGGGACCACACAGTTTAAATGTTTCATATGCACACAGTGTGTGTACTGTCTTCATGTTAGTACAGAGCACACTGTATCCATGGGTGCCACTCTTCCGTCTGGGTGACGGAAATCCGTTTTCTCGGCAAGGCCCCAGACGGAAATTCCGTTTTTTTTCATTTTCGTTATTCAAATAAAAAAATTTTTAGGGGAAAAAACCAGTTGAATCGGCGGTATTATGACCGAAGCAGCACTGTAGCAGACGACCGGAAATGAGGAAGCACTCTCTATCGCTGAAGACATCGCAGGTCCAGCGATCTTTGTTAGGCTACACACATCACTTACGTCGCGCCATTGTGCTGCTAGTGCCTTCAAGCGAAAAAGTTTTCCAGTTAGCCTGATTTTCCGTTTTTTCAGATTTTCAAAGTGTCACCCTTGTGTATCATAATGACCTGTACAAAATGTCTGATGTGTTTCTAATGTGTACAGTATATGTGCTGTGTTCATATTGTGTACAGAATGTGTACAATGTTCATATTGTGTACAAAATGTATATTGTTTATTTTGTGTACAATATGTATAGTGTGTTCGTATCGTGTACAAAATGTGTGCTGTGTTCATATTGTTTACAAAATGTGTGCTGTGTTCATATTGTTTACAAAATGTGTGTATACTGTGTTCTTATGTATGTGTACAAAATGTGTACTGAGTTCTTATACATGTGTACAAAATGTGTACTGTGTTCTTATGTATGTGTACAAAATGTGTACTGTGTTCTTATAAATGTGTACAAAATGTGTCCTTTGTTGCAGGAAGCACAGCAGACAAATGTGTTTTGGGTGAGTTGAAGTTTTATTCCAATTTTCCATTCTGTGTCTAGTTTTTTTAAAATTTCATCATCTGCTTTTCCTCTGTTTTATTTTGTATCTTGAGATACAGAGTTTGACCCACAGGCAGAGTGATTCAGCCAGGGACTGTCCACACCTCCACCACACCTTCACTGTTGGTCTGCATGCTAGTCTTTTGTGGAAACGACAAGTCAGTGTCCTGTGTGCAGCAAGACCTGGTGAATGTCAGAGAACTCACAAGTCAACAGCAATACACACTGCATGTCTTGGAACTTGACAGGAACTGCCCTAACAGATGTCTGTAGATGAACCATTTGTTATGAGTTAGCAACAGTTCACACAAACATTCAGCCCACTTAGCTTACGGACAGTGCTGCTACTGTGGTATATGTATATGTATATGTATATATATATATTTTTGTTGTTGTTGTTTAATACACAGAATTATTATGGATGTGACATGGTGGTGGTATACTAGTGTTTGTTTTATTCTTGTTAAGCGATCCAGTTTTTCATGGCTCCATGTTCACAGCTGTTTTGCCCGCACTGTGCAGGCAGTATGTTGCTGCACAGTCTGCAGACTGTCTTCAGAGGATGTGCATGCCAGACGATTCATGTTTCTGCACACTAGCTGCTGACATGACTTATAGGATCTTTAACATGCATATTTGATGGTCTGTCTATACAAGTAATTATTGATGTCTGACCTACACAGGGGTTAACATACTATATTTGTATCCGGTTAACATGCATTTGTGCCTGTACCTACACAGGGGTTAACATACATATTTGATGGTCTGCTTGGCCTATACCTACACAGGGGTTAACATACATATTTGATGTGATACCTAGACATTTGTCTGCACTATACCTACACAGGGGTTAACATACATATTGATTTGGTATCTACAGGTAACATACATTTGTATCTGGCCTATACCTACACAGGGGTTAACATACATATTTGATGGTCTGCTTGGATACCTACAGGGTTAACATACATTGTCTTGCTAACCACACAGGGGTTAACATACATTTATATCTGTTGGCCTATCCTGCACAGGGTACATACAATTGTGTCTCTGGCCTAACCTACACAGGGGTTAACATACATATTTGATTCTGTGCCTTACCTACGGCTACATTGGACCTGCTATACCTACACAGGGTTAACATACATTTGATCATCTGTTGGCCTATACCTACACAGGGGTTAACATACATTTGATCATCTGTTGGCCTATACCTACACAGGGGTTAACATACATTTGATCATCTGTTGGCCTATACCTACACAGGGGTTAACATACATTTGATCATCTGTTGGCCTATACCTACACAGGGGTTAACATACATTTGATCATCTGCTGGCCTATACCTACACAGGGGTTAACATACATATTTGATGGTCTGCTGGCCTATACCTACACAGGGTTAACATACATATTTGATCATCTGCTAGCATATACCTACACAGGGGTTAACATACATATTTGATCATCTGCTAGCATATACCTACACAGGGGTTAACATACATATTTGATCATCTGCTAGCATATACCTACACAGGGGGTTAACATCATTCTAGGTGACATCAATGTCCACTATGACAACACTCACCGTTATGACACAAGACATATCATCAACTCTCTGTCCAATCACAATATGACTCAACACATTTCTGAACCAACCCATCAAAAAGGTCACATTCTTGACTGGATCATTTCTCGTGATCACCACAATTCCGCTACTGACAACTGCTTAGTTCTTTCTACCCGTCTAACTTCAGCCCTTCCATCTGACCACTCTGCAATTCTCTGTTCTCTCGACATTTCTCCTCCTTCCCGTACCATGCGCACAGTGACTCGACGCAATCTCAAATCTATCGACCTCTCCACATTTTCATCTGATGCCTCCCGTCTCCTTTCTGAAAAGTCACATAACCTTGCGATGAATTCTATACTACTCTCCACCATCTTCTGGACACTCATGCTCCAGCCACAACCCGTCTTTTACCTGACCGCCCCCCTACCCCCTGGCTCACTCATGAGATCGCCTGTGCAAAACGTGCCCGCCGCAGAGCAGAGCGCCGCTGGCGCAAATCCAAACTCACTGTACACAGGCAACTTTTCCAAGCCTCTAAAACAAAAGTATCCACCCTCATTGCATCACCAAAAACAAGCTATTTCCAAACCAAAATCCTGAATGCCTCTTCTTCAAAAGAACTCTTTACAACCATGAATCATCTCCTTGGCACACAAAAAGATTTACCTCTCCCAACAAAACATACAAATGAAGAACTCCCATCTGTATTCTCTAAGTATTTCACCACCAAAATACAAACTCTGTGTTACAGGCTTGACAGGACACCCTGTCAACCATGCCCACCTGACCCTTCCTTCTCTGGCACACCTCTTACTACTTTTACCCCAGTCTCACAAGAAGAAATTCTCAACACAATTAGATCCATGTCGTTCAAAACCTGCGAACTGGATCCTCTTCCAGGTTCTCTCTACACCGACTGTCTCCCTACTCTCCTCCCATTCATCACTGACATCATCAACACTTCTCTTCAAACTGGAACTGTCCCAGATTCTTTCAAGTCTGCTATTGTTCACCCTCTCCTCAAGAAACACAATTTAGACCCAAATGAACTGAAAAATTACCGGCCTATCTCTAATCTCTCTTTCTTGTCAAAACTCCTTGAAAAAGTCGTCCTCAACCAGCTGAACTCTCACCTGTCTGCCAACAATCTCCTCAATCCTTTCCAGTCAGCCTACCGCCAGTGCCATAGCACTGAAACTGCCCTACTACACATTCTCAACAATCTCCTCCTTGCAACTGATACTGGCAAAGTCTCTCTCCTCACACTCCTTGATCTGTCTGCAGCCTTTGATACCATTGATCATGGTATTCTCCTTTCTAGACTTCATCATACTTTTGGCATCTCTGACATTGCTCTGTCTTGGTTCACTTCATACCTATCAAATAGAAAACAAACCGTTCTCATCAATGGCACTTACTCTCAACCTGCATACCTGACCTGTGGTGTTCCACAAGGATCTGTCCTTGGCCCTGTTCTTTTCACTCTTTACACCTCCCCCCTGTCCACCATCATCAACTCCCACTCTATAAAACACCACTTCTATGCTGATGACACCCAACTTCAAGACAGTGACTCACCTGATAATATACAGCGCCTGTTGACTCGCACCACTGAGTGTTACTCAGACATTAAGAACTGGATGACGTTCAACAAACTTCAGCTTAATGACGACAAGACAGAAGCTATCCTCATTGGCACCCGTCAGAAACTTTCTCAGCTGCCTCCTCTTTCTCTCCCATTATGTACACATCAGTCCCAAAACACATCAGTCCCAATTTCTGATTCAGCTAAAAACCTTGGTGTCTGCATTGACTCTACCCTGTCCATGAACAACTTTGTTTCTCAAACTGCCAGATCTTGCTACTATCATCTCCATCGTATAAGCCTGATCAGGAAGTATCTCTCTGTCGAAACAACTGCAAAACTCGTTCTCTCCTTCATAATGTCTCGCATTGACTATTGCAATTCACTCCTGTCTGGTCTTCCTGCCTCCACCATTCACATCCTACAGCGCATTCAAAACAATGCTGTGCGCCTTGTACTCAAAAAGAAAAAAGCTGACCACATATCTCCTCTCCTGGCACAACTTCACTGGCTCCCTGTATCAAAGCGCATACAGTACAAAAGCCTCAATAACGCAGCCCCCGATTACCTGTCAAGCCTACTTGAGATCTATGTTCCCTCACGTACCCTCCGCTCTGCCTCCGATCCCCACGTACGCACGCACACACACGCACACAACACACACACACACACACACACACACACACACACACACACACACACACACACACACACACACACACACACACACACACACACACACACACACACACACGCATGGCTATAAATGGGGAGAAAGAATAAAAGCAAGAATAAAAGCAATGGAAAATTATAGAGAGCATATCGTATACAATTATATATTAAAACAAAGTGATTCCCCTCCGAGCGGAGACAGGCTGCAGAGGGGGGGTTGAGTGAGGTTAGGATTTTATGCAGAGGAGAAAAGGTGAGTTTTGAGAGCGGACTTGAAGGAGACAAAAGTAGGTTGTTGACGGACTGAGAGAGGAAGTTTGTTCCAGGAGAGTGGACCAGAAACAGAGAAGGCTCGTGGACCATAGGTATTGAGCTTAGTGCGTGGAAAGCGAAAAGTCAGAGGATCGGAGGCAGAGCGGAGGGTACGTGAGGGAAGATAGATCTCAAGTAGGCTTGACAGGTAATCGGGGGCTGCGTTATTGAGGCTTTTGTAGCACATGGTGTCTAGTTTGTACTGTATGCGCTTTGATACAGGGAGCCAGTGAAGTTGTGCCAGGAGAGGAGATATGTGGTCAGTTTTTTCTTTTTGAGTACAAGGCGTACAGCATTGTTTTGAATGCGCTGTAGGATGTGAATGGTGGAGGCAGGAAGACCAGACAGGAGTGAATTGCAATAGTCAATGCGAGACATTATGAAGGAGAGAACGAGTTTTGCAGTTGTTTCGACAGAGATACTTCCTGATCAGGCTTATACGATGGAGATGATAGTAGCAAGATCTGGCAGTTTGAGAAACAAAGTTGTTCATGGAGAGGGTAGAGTCAATGCAGACACCAAGGTTTTTAGCTGAATCAAAAATTGGGACTGATGTGTTACATAATGGGAGAGAAAGAGGAGGCAGCTGAGAAAGTTTTTGACGGGTGCCAGAAACTGTGTAGGTATATGGGAAAATGTCTGTCTTGTACTCACAGGTAGAGGGGGAGATGTGGAAAATGTCTGTCCTGTACTCACAGAAAATGTCTGTCCTGTACTCATAGGTAGAGAGGGAGATGGGGAAATGTCTGTCCTGTACTCATAGGTAGAGAGGGAGATGGGGAAATGTCTGTCCTGTACTCGTAGGTAGAGAGGGAGATGGGGAAATATCTGTCCTGTACTCATAGGTAGAGAGGGAGATGGGGAAATGTCTGTCCTGTACTCATAGGTAGAGAGGGAGATGGGGAAATGTCTGTCCTGTACTCACAGGTAGAGGGGGATATGGGGAAATGTCTGTCCTGTACTCACAGGTAGAGAGGGAGATGGGAAAATGTCTGTCCTGTCCTCACAGGTAGAGGGGGATATGGGGAAATGTCTGTCCTGTACTCACAGGTAGAGAGGGAGATGGGGAAATGTCTGTCCTGTACTCACAGGTAGAGGGGGATATGGGGAAATGTCTGTCCTGTACTCACAGGTAGAGAGGGAGATGGGGAAATCTGTGTCCTGTACTGACAGGTAGAGGGGGAGATGGGAAATGTCTGTCCTGTACTCACAGGTAGAGAGGGAGATGGGGAAATCTGTGTCCTGTACTGACAGAGGGGGAGATGGGAAATGTCTGTCCTGTACTGACAGGTAGAGAGGGAGATGGGGAAAATGTCTGTCCTGTACTCACAGGTAGAGAGGGAGATGGGGAAATGTCTGTCCTGTACTCACAGGTAGAGGGGGAGATGGGGAAATGTCTGTCCTGTACTCACAGGTAGAGAGGGAGATGGGGAAAATGTCTGTCTTGTACTCACAGGTAGAGAGGGAGATGGGGAAAATGTCTGTCCTGTACTCACAGGTAGAGAGGGAGATGGGGAAATGTCTGTCCTGTACTCACAGGTAGAGGGGGATATGGGGAAATGTCTGTCCTGTACTCACAGGTAGAGAGGGAGATGGGGAAAATGTCTGTCTTGTACTCACAGGTAGAGAGGGAGATGGGGAAAATGTCTGTCCTGTACTCACAGGTAGAGAGGGAGATGGGGAAAATGTCTGTCTTGTACTCACAGGTAGAGAGGGAGATGGGAAAATGTCTGTCCTGTACTCACAGGTAGAGAGGGAGATGGGGAAAATGTCTGTCCTGTACTCACAGGTAGAGAGGGAGATGGAGAAATGTCTGTCCTGTACTCACAGGTAGAGAGGGGAATGGGGAAAATGTCTGTCTTGTACTCACAGGTAGAGAGGGAGATGGGGAAATGTCTGTCCTGTACTCACAGGTAGAGAGGGAGATGGGGAAAATGTCTGTCTTGTACTCACAGGTAGAGAGGGAGATGGGAAAATGTCTGTCCTGTACTCACAGGTAGAGAGGGAGATGGAGAAATGTCTGTCCTGTACTGACAGGTAGAGAGGGAGATGGGAAATGTCTGTCCTGTACTCACAGGTAGAGAGGGAGATGGGGAAATGTCTGTCCTGTACTCACAGGTAGAGAGGGAGATGGAGAAATGTCTGTCCTGTACTCATAGGTAGAGAGGGAGATGGGGAAAATGTCTGTCCTGTCCTCACAGGTAGAGGGGAGATGGAGAAATGTCTGTCCTGTCCTCACAGGTAGAGAGGGAGATGGAGAAATGTCTGTCCTGTACTCACAGGTAGAGAGGGAGATGGGGAAAATGTCTGTCCTGTCCTCACAGGTAGAGGGGAGATGGGGAAATGTCTGTCCTGTACTCACAGGTAGAGAGGGAGATGGAGAAATGTCTGTCCTGTACTCATAGGTAGAGAGGGAGATGGGGAAAATGTCTGTCCTGTCCTCACAGGTAGAGGGGAGATGGGGAAATGTCTGTCCTGTACTCACAGGTAGAGAGGGAGATGGAGAAATGTCTGTCCTGTACTCATAGGTAGAGGGGGAGATGGGGAAATGTCTGTCCTGTACTCACAGGTAGAGAGGGAGATGGAGAAATGTCTGTCCTGTCCTCACAGGTAGAGGGGGAGATGGAGAAATGTCTGTCACAGGTAGAGGGGGATATGGGGAAATGTCTGTCACAGGTAGAGGGGGATATGGGGAAATGTCTGTCACAGGTAGAGGGGGAGATGGAGAAATGTCTGTCCTGTACTCACAGGTAGAGAGGGAGAAAATATCAGACAGTTTTGCAGAGTGGATGAGGACAGAAAGCGTAGAAGATAAACTTTGAGCGATAAAAGACAGAGTGGTTTGGAGGGTGATGATGGTCTGCTGTGTGGCGTGGCACATGATGATGGTGATGGTCAGTGCTGTGTGGCGTGGCACATGATGATGGTGATGGTCAGTGCTGTGTGGCGTGGCACATGATGATGGTGATGGTCAGTGCTGTGTGGTGTGGCACATGATGATGGTGATGGTCAGTGCTGTGTGGTGTGGCACATGATGGTGATGATGATGGTCAGTGCTGTGCGGCATGGCACATGATGATGGTGATGGTCAGTGCTGTGTGGCGTGGCACATGATGATGGTGATGGTCAGTGCTGTGTGGCGTGGCACATGATGATGGTGATGGTCAGTGCTGTGTGGTGTGGCACATGATGATGGTGATGGTCAGTGCTGTGTGGTGTGGCACATGATGATGTTGCTGTGTGGTGGACATGTGTGCATGTCGTGCGGGTGTGGCACATGATGGTGGTGATGGTCAGTGCTGTGCGGCATGGCACATGATGATGGTGATGGCAGTGCTGTGTCGTGGCACATGATGAGGTGATGTCAGTGCTGTGTGGCGTGGCACATGATGATGGTGATAGGTCAGTGCTGGTGTGTGGCGTGGCACATGATGATGGTGATGGTCAGTGCTGTGTGGCGTGGCACATGATGATGGTGATGGTCAGTGCTGTGTGGCTGGCACATGATGATGGTGATGGTCAGTGCTGTGTGGCGTGGCACATGATGATGGTGATGGTCAGTGCTGTGTGGTGTGGCACATGATGATGGTGATGGTCAGTGCTGTGTGGCGTGGCACATGATGGTATGTCATGCTGTGTGGGTGGCACATGATATGTATGGTCATGCGTGGGTGGCACATGATGGTGATGGTCAGTGCTGTGTGGTGGCACATGATGATGGTGATGGTCAGTGCTGTGTGGCGTGGCACATGATGATGGTGATGGTCAGTGCTGTGTGGCGTGGCACATGATGATGGTGATGGTCAGTGCTGTGTGGTGTGGCACATGATGATGGTGATGGTCAGTGCTGTGTGGCGTGGCACATGATGATGGTGATGGTCAGTGCTGTGTGGTGTGGCACAATGATGGTGATGGTCAGTGCTGTGTGGCGTGGCACATGATGATGGTGATGGTCAGTGCTGTGTGGTGTGGCACATGATGATGGTGATGGTCAGTGCTGTGGCGTGGCACATGATGATGGTGATGGTCAGTGCTGTGTGGTGTGGCACATGATGATGGTGATGGTCAGTGCTGTGTGGCGTGGCACATGATGATGGTGATGGTCAGTGCTGGTGGGCTGGCACATGATGATGGTGATGGTCAGTGCTGTGTGGTGTGGCACATGATGATGGTGATGGTCAGTGCTGTGTGCGTGTAAGGCACAACAGAATGTAATGGGTCATTTTGTGTGGTACATGTGACACAGAATGTAACATGGTGTAACATTGTGCATGATGACTGTAAAGTAACATGGGTAACACGTGTGACGATGTAACCTACAAACAGTAACATGGTGTAACATTGTGTGACATGATGTAACATGTGACAACACAGAATGTAACATGGTGTAACATGTGTGACATGATGTAACACTGTGACAACAAGAATGTAACATGGTGTAACACTGTGTGACATGATGTAACACTGTGACAACACAGAACGTAACATGGTGTAACATTGTGTGATGATGATTAACACTGTGACGACACAGAATGTAACATGGTGTAACACTGTGTGACATGATGTAACACTGTGACAACACAGAAGTAACATGGTGTAACACTGTGTGACATGATGTAACACTGTGACAACACAGAATGTAACATGGTGTAACACTTGTGTGATATGATGTAACACTGTGACAACACAGAATGTAACATGGTGTAACACTGTGTGACATGATGTAACACTGTGACAACACAGAAAGTAACATGGTGTAACACTGTGTGATATGATGTAACACTGTGACGACACAGAACGTAACATGGTGTAACACTGTGTGACATGATGTAACACTGTGACGACACAGAACGTAACATGGTGTAACACTGTGTGATATGATTAACACTGTGACGACACAGAACATAACATGGTGTAACACTGTGTGACATGATGTAACACTGTGACGACACAGAACGTAACATGGTGTAACACTGTGTGATATGATGTAAACACTGTGACAACACAGAATGTAACATGGTGTAACACTGTGCGACATGATGTAACACTGTGACAACATAAAATGTAAACATGGTGTAACACTGTGTGACAGTGACAGCACAGAATGTAACATGGTGTAACACTGTGACATGATGTAACACTGTGACAACATAGAATGTAACATGGTGTAACATTGTGTGACATGGTGTAACACTGTGACAACATAGAATGTAACATGGTGTAATACTGTGTGACAGTAACAACAGAGAATGTAACATGGTGTAACACTGTGTGACAGTGGCGTTACTGTGTGCGGCTGGAGAACATGGGGGAGGAGACGGTACAACTGAGGGAACGACACTGGAGAATCTTTTCCCTCTCCGGAACCCTGGAGACTGTTAGAGGCCGAGGGGTTGTTGGACAGGTACATACGCTGTGTGTGTGTGTGTGTGTGTGTGTGTGTTGTGTGTGTGTGTGTGTGTGTGTGTGTGTGTGTGTGTGTGTGTGTGTGTGTGTGTGTGTGTGTGTGTGTGTGTAGAGAGAGCATGTGTGTGTGTGTGTGTGGTGCGTGCGAGAGAGCATGTGTGTGTGTGTGTGTGTATGTGTCTGTGTGTGTGAGAGAGAGCATGTGTGTGTGTGTCTGTGTGTGTGAGAGAGCATGTGTGTGTGTATGTCTGTGTGTGTGAGAGAGCATGTGTGTGTGTGTGTGTGTATGTGCGTGTGTGAGTATGTGTGTCTGTGTGTGTGTGTGTGAGAGAGAGAGTGTGTTTGTGTGTGTGTGTGTTTTGTGTGTGTGTTTCTGTGTGTGTGTGTGTGTGTGTGTCTGTGTGTGTGTGTGTGAGTGAGTGTGTGTGTGTGTCTGTGTGTGAGAGTGTGTGTGTGTGTGTGTATATATATGTTTTGTGTCTGTGTGTGTATGTCTGTGTGTGCATGCGTGCGTGTGCATGTATGTGTGTGTGTGTGTGTGTGTGTGTGTGTGTGTGTGTGTAAGGCAGACAAGGGAAGGGAGAGAACTGTGTTGATGCCACATTTTTCCCCACAGTACACAAACACTTTGTAAGTGGACCTAACCACAACTAATCAGAGGGAGAAGAGAGAAGAGTGGCAGAATGGTTCAGACATTTGCCTGCCAATAACTAAACTCAAGGTTTCAGGGTTCGCTCCCCGTAGAGGCCTCGACTTTTCTCTTCAGTTTGACAGGAAAATGGAACTGAACGTCTAGTCCTTCGGAAGGGTATGAAAAACAAGTTGGACCCGTGTGCCTTCTGGCAGCGTACACTAAAGACCCCCACAGCAGTTAAAAATCGTGAAGAGCAGGGCATTGCCCGGCTGCCTTGGAATAAAACATCAGAGAGATAGGCTGATTTCCCAGGTTCCACCCCTTGAAGACCAATTATCCTCTTGCCTTTCTGAGGTCTTGGTTTTAAAAAAAATGTGAATATAAATTTAAAGCGAGGGAGATGGGATGGGCACCGCCCTCGTGGTGCTGGCCCCCGGAAAAGTTGAGTTCTCTGCCGCCTCACTCCCCTACGACCCCAGGAATAAGGAACTATCTAGATAGGACCTCAGGACCTGGCCAGCTCATGAGTTTATGTGCAGGCTTAAGGCTTGTGCCGTGATCATTCTGGGTCTTCTATATCACATGGCACCTGTGACGTTGGTGCATATGGAATTCATTCCGAGCACGGAGACGTCATCTTGAGAAATTGAAACTGAAACTGAACTAATCAGAACTGTGTTATTTGTTGATCTGCTGATTTGTTTTTTACTTCGATATGTTTTTGTTTCATTTGAAACATGTTTCTGTTTTGTGAGCTGCTTAGTGACCATAATAGGTGCTGTAGACCAGTTTTATTGCATGTTTTTGTGTACTTTGTAATGTTTATGTATTTGTATTCAGGTTTGTTTCTTTATTCCCCTAGTGATAAAATGGAGAATGGCCAACGCCAGGGATGCTTTCTTAGATTGTTTGCGTGAATGTAGTAGTATGTGTTCTGTTTGCGTGAATGTAGTAGTATGTGTTCTGTTTGCGTGAATGTAGTAGTATGTGTTCTGTTTGCGTGAATGTAGTAGTATGTGTTCTGTTTGCGTGAATGTAGTAGTATGTGTTCTGTTTGCGTGAATGTAGTAGTATGTGTTCTGTTTGCGTGAATGTAGTAGTATGTGTTCTGTTTGCGTGAATGTAGTAGTATGTGTTCTGTTTGCGTGAATGTAGTAGTATGTGTTCTGTTTGCGTGAATGTAGTAGTATGTGTTCTGTTTGCGTGAATGTAGTAGTATGTGTTCTGTTTGCGTGAATGTAGTAGTATGTGTTCTGTTTGCGTGAATGTAGTAGTATGTGTTCTGTTTGCGTGAATGTAGTAGTATGTGTTCTGTTTGCGTGAATGTAGTAGTATGTGTTCTGTTTGCGTGAATGTAGTAGTATGTGTTCTGTTTGCGTGAATGTAGTAGTATGTGTTCTGTTTGCGTGAATGTAGTAGTATGTGTTCTGTTTGCGTGAATGTAGTGGTATGTGTTCTGTTTGCGTGAATG
The DNA here is from genome assembly GCA_030674185.1 of Monoplex corrugatus. Lineage (NCBI taxonomy): Eukaryota > Metazoa > Mollusca > Gastropoda > Littorinimorpha > Ranellidae > Monoplex > Monoplex corrugatus. The sequence goes on from JAPXFY010000022.1 coordinate 70,008,029, forward strand.
TAGTAGTATGTGTTCTGTTTGCGTGAATGTAGTGGTATGTGTTCTGTTTGCGTGAATGTAGTAGTATGTGTTCTGTTTGCGTGAATGT
>JAPXFY010000022.1:70013116-70030616 GCA_030674185.1 Monoplex corrugatus
AATACCACAAATACCTGACTTGGGCCACAGTACATTTTATCATAACCCTTGACTCCCACACTCTGTCCACCAGCATCCTGCACTGTCAGCTGTGCTAGCAAAGCAAAAACTTAACCCTTTGATTCCCTCACCCTGTCCACCAGCTGCCTGCAGGAAGCTGATGGTTAGGGTACAGGTGTCAAAGGATAAATACAAATACCTAATTCTATAGTTTTAACTCGGGCTACATTTTTTTTTACCATAAATATCACAAATACCTAATTCTATAGTTATAACTTGGGCTACATTTTTTACCATAAATATCACAAATAGGCCTACCTAATTCTATAGTTATAACTTTGGCTACAGTAATACATTTTATCATAACTATCACAAATACATAATTCTACAATTATAACATGGGCCACAACAATACAGTTTATCACAAATACGTAATTCTACAATTATAACATGGGCCACAATAAACAGTTTATCACAAATACTAATTCTACAATTATAACATGGGCCACAATAATACAGTTTATCACAAATACGTAATTCTACAATTATAACATGGGCCACAATAATACAGTTTATACAAATATGGTAATTCTACAATTATAACATTAGCCAAACAATACAGTTTATCACAAATACATAATTCTACAATTATAACATGGGCCACAAAATACAGTTTATCACAAATACATAATTCTACAATTATAACATGGGCCACATAATACAGTTTATCACAAATACTAATTCTACAATTATAACATGGGCCACAATAATACAGTTTATCACAAATACATAATTCTACAATTATAACATGGCCACAATAATACAGTTTATCACAAATACGTAATTCTACAATTATAACATGGGCCACAATAATACAGTTTATCACAAATACATAATTCTACAATTATAACATGGGCCACAACAATACAGTTTATCACAAATACATAATTCTACAATTATAACATGGGCCACAATAATACAGTTTATCACAAATACATAATTCTACAATTATAACATGGGCCACAATAATACAGTTTATCACAAATACATAATTCTACAATTATAACATGGGCCACAACAATACAGTTTATCACAAATACATAATTCTACAATTATAACATGGGCCACAATAATACAGTTTATCACAAATAGTAATTCTACAATTATAACATGGGCCACAACAATACAGTTTATCACAAATATGGTAATTCTACAATTATAACATGGGCCACAATAATACAGTTTATCACAAATACATAATTCTACAATTATAACATGGGCCACAATAATACAGTTTATCACAAATACATTAATTCTACAATTATAACATGGCCACAATAATACAGTTTATCACAAATACATAATTCTACAATTATAACATGGGCCACAACAATACAGTTTATCACAAATACATAATTCTACAATTATAACATGAGCCACAAAATACAGTTTATCACAAATACATAATTCTACAATTATAACATGGGCCACAATAATGCAGTTTATCACAAATACATAATTCTACAATTATAACATGGGCCACAACAATACAGTTTATCAGAAATATGGTAATTCTACAATTATAACATTAGCCAGAACAATACAGTTTATCACAAATACATAATTCTACAATTATAACATGGGCCACAATAATACAGTTTATCACAAATACATAATTCTACAATTATAACATGGGCCACAATAATACAGTTTATCACAAATACATAATTCTACAATTATAATATGGGCCACAACAATACAGTTTATCACAAATACATAATTCTACAATTATAACATGGGCCACAATAATACAGTTTATCACAAATACATAATTCTACAATATTAACATGGGCCACAATAATACAGTTTATCACAAATACATAATTCTACAATTATAACATGGGCCACAACAATACAGTTTATCAGAAATATGGTAATTCTACAATTATAACATTAGCCAGAACAATACAGTTTATCACAAATAATTCTACAATTATAACATGGGCCACAATAATACAGTTTATCACAAATACATAATTCTACAATTATAACATGGGCCACAACAATACAGTTTATCACAAATACATAATTCTACAATTATAACATGGGCCACAACAATACAGTTTATCACAAATACATAATTCTACAATTATAACATGGGCCTCAACAATACAGTTTATCACAAATAGGCCTACAGTAATTCTACAATTATAACATGAGCCACAATAATACAGTTTATCACAAATAGGCCTACAGTAATTCTACAATTATAACATGGGCCACAACAAGACATTGTATCACACGTATGTAATTCTACAATATTGGTCACAACGATACATTCTATCATGACCTGTATATAATCCATTAGTTATATGCAATAATGCGTCATCACACATCAAACTTCAACATGCACTGAAGAGAAAGAAAAAACCCAAAAAACCTCGCACATCCTGTTATTCATATAAACCTCCAACATAAAATGATGAACACACACATTTGTCTATAAGTCTTTGGAATTTCTCAGCTGCTTCTGCCATTGCCTGTAGGGCTCTGGTCCTCTCTTTTCCAGAAACCAAGATCAGTTTCATGAAGTCCTAGGCAAAGGTGCCTCCATATGCACCTTCCTTGGCTTAGTGCTACGGTGCATGAGCTCTGGATATGTTCCACTGTCTGTTTAGCCTGGCAGAGCAGGTAAGCAGGGTTATCTGATTTTCTCCATTTCAGCAGATAAGCATTTGAAAACAGGAGGTTATACACAGATCTGAGAAAGAAACCTGACTTTGGGATGGGCCATATGCCACGTATCATCCCAGCTGAAACGTCTTTGGAGTGCATTTTCCCACGTCGTCCATTGCCTCCGTTGACCTTGCTGGACGGCCTTCTGGAGTCTGATGGCGTCCTTTTCTTTCTTCATCTCATATCTCTCTGCCTTTCTGTTGACCTTTGACCCCTGTTCCATATTTTTTAAATCCCATTCCTGCCTAGTGATGTGTGTGTGTCCTGTTATTTCTCGGACCATGAGGTTTACTTTTGCTGCCACCACTGTCTGTGGACTTTGCATTTTCTGCCAGTCTTCAGCTTGAACTGGACTGATCACACAACTTTGTCTCCCGAGTCCTCAACCATGCTCAGAAGCCTGACCTTTCCCGTTTTGTACTCCTCAGCAATGGATTTCCACCGTGGGGATGCCAGGGGCTCTTTCAGTATAAATAGTATCCCCACCTTGACAAAGGCCAGTTGGCCGAAAATTTGCGGCTGTCTTGTCTTGTTGTATTAGATACGCGTTCTTATTTTTTTTTCGTGCTTTTTCTGATCACTCTCTTTGTTTCTGCCTTGTTCTTTACTTTCTGCTTGTTCCTTTACTTTCTGCCATTTCTTTCTATCATTTTCTGCCTTGCTGGTCCATTCACCTGTATGTGTTCGATAAAGTCTTACGTACTTTTTCTTAAGATTGAGAATTGGGTACGTGTATTAAGTGCATTTTTGGATCTAGGGAGATGAGATATGCAGAAGTAATTTAAGGTAATTTATGCCCATTTTTATGTTTTGGTGTCCTTAGGTATGCTTAATTTATATTCAGGTGTGTTTTTTAAATACCCTGTGCAATAAATTGGATGGAATGGTCAACTCCTGGGGCATCTTCTTAGATTATGTGCATGAATGCATTGATATGTGTAGGCCTACTTAATTTTCTTTCCTTTTTTTTTCCTGTTGAAGTTTTGTATGTTTTGAAGCGGTTATAACTCTGATATGGCTGTACGGAGTTGGCTGGGCTTTAAACAACAATAACAATAATAATAATAATAATAATAATAATATATTTTATTTTAAATAGCGCAAAATCTTGATAAAATGAAATCTAAGCGCTGAGCGTATACATGCATACATACCTACATACATATGAGCGTATACATGCATACATACATGCATACATACATACATACATAAATCTAAGCGTATACATACATACATACATACGTACGCACATGCATACATAATAATTACAATATTTATATAGCGCAAATCTCGACAAAATCAAATCCAAGCGCCGAAAAGACACACACGCACGCACGCACACACACACACACACACACACACACACACACACAACACACACACACACACCACACACACACACATGCATGGCCACAAATGGGGAGAAAAGAATAAAAGCAAGAATAAAACCAATGGAAAACCACAGAGAGCACATCATATACAATTATATATTAAAACAAAGTGATTCCCCTCCGAGCGGAGACAGGCTGCAGAGGGGGGTTGAGTGAGGTTAGGATTTTATGCAGAGGAGAAAAGGTGAGTTTTGAGAGCGGACTTGAAGGAGGCAAAAGTAGGTTGCTGACGGACTGAGAGAGGAAGTTTGTTCCAGGAGAGTGGACCAGAAACAGAGAAGGCTCGTGGACCATAGGTATTGAGCTTAGTGCGTGGAAAGCGAAAAGTCAGAGGATCGGAGGCAGAGCGGAGGGTACGTGAGGGAACATAGATCTCAAGTAGGCTTGACAGGTAATCGGGGGCTGCGTTATTGAGGCTTTTGTAGCACATGGAGTCTAGTTTGTACTGTATGCGCTTTGATACAGGGAGCCAGTGAAGTTGTGCCAGGAGAGGAGATATGTGGTCAGCTTTTTTCTTTTTGAGTACAAGGCGTACAGCATTGTTTTGAATGCGCTGTAGGATGTGAATGGTGGAGGCAGGAAGACCAGACAGGAGTGAATTGCAATAGTCAATGCGAGACATTATGAAGGAGAGAACGAGTTTTGCAGTTGTTTCGACAGAGAGATACTTCCTGATCAGGCTTATACGATGGAGATGATAGTAGCAAGATCTGGCAGTTTGAGAAACAAAGTTGTTCATGGACAGGGTAGAGTCAATGCAGACACCAAGGTTTTTAGCTGAATCAGAAATTGGGACTGATGTGTTACATAATGGGAGAGAAAGAGAAGGCAGCTGGGAAAGTTTCTGACGGGTGCCAATGAGGATAGCTTCTGTCTTGTCGTCATTAAGCTGAAGTCTATTGTGTGTCATCCAGTTCTTAATGTCCGAGTAACACTCAGTGGTGCGAGTCAATAGGCGCTGTATATTATCAGGTGAGTCACTATCTTGAAGTTGGGTGTCATCAGCATAGAAGTGGTGTTTTATAGAGTGGGAGTTGATGATGGTGGACAGGGGGGAGGTATAAAGAGTGAAAAGAACAGGGCCAAGGACAGATCCTTGTGGAACACCACAGGTCAGGTATGCAGGTTGAGAGTAAGTGCCATTGATGAGAACGGTTTGTTTTCTGTTTGATAAATACGAAGTGAAAAAGGAGAGAGCAATGTCAGAGATGCCAAAAGTATGATGAAGTCTAGAAAGGAGAATACCATGGTCAATGGTATCGAAGGCTGCAGACAGATCAAGGAGTGTGAGGAGAGAGACTTTGCCAGTATCAGTTGCAAGGAGGAGATTGTTGAGAATGTGTAGTAGGGCAGTTTCAGTGCTATGGCACTGACGGTAGGCTGACTGGAAAGGATTGAGGAGATTGTTGGCAGACAGGTGAGAGTTCAGCTGGTTGAGGACGACCTTTTCAAGGAGTTTTGACAAGAAAGAGAGATTAGAGATAGGCCTGTAATTTTTCAGTTCATTTGGGTCTAAATTGTGTTTCTTGAGGAGAGGGTGAACAATAGCAGACTTGAAAGAATCTGGGACAGTTCCAGTTTGAAAAGAAGTGTTGATGATGTCAGTGATGAATGGGAGGAGAGTAGGGAGACAATCGGAGTAGAGAGAACCTGGAAGAGGATCCAGTTCGCAGGTTTTGAACGACATGGATCTGATTGTGTTGAAAATTTCTTCTTGTGAGACTGGGGTAAAAGTAGTGAGAGGTGTGCCAGAGAAGGAAGGGTCAGGTGGGCATGGTTGACAGGGTGTCCTGTCAAGCCTGTCACGAAGAGTTTGTATTTTGGTGGTGAAATACTTAGAGAATACAGATGGGAGTTCTTCATTTGTATGTTTTGTTGGGAGAGGTAAGTCTTTTCGTGTGCCAAGGAGATGATTCATGGTTGTAAAGAGTTCTTTTGAAGAAGAGGCATTCAGGATTTTGGTTTGGAAATAGCTTGTTTTTGCAGATGCAATGAGGGTGGATACTTTTGTTTTAGAGGCTTGGAAAAGTTGCCTGTGTACAGTGAGTTTGGATTTGCGCCAGCGTCGCTCTGCTCTGCGGCGGGCACGTTTTGCACAGGCAATCTCATGAGTGAGCCAGGGGGTAGGGGGGCGGTCAGGTAAAAGACGGGTTGTGGCTGGAGCATGAGTGTCCAGAAGATGGTGGAGAGTAGTATAGAATTCATCGGCAAGGTTATGTGACTTTTCAGAAAGGAGACGGGAGGCATCAGATGAAAATGTGGAGAGGTCGATAGATTTGAGATTGCGTCGAGTCACTGTGCGCGTGGTCGGGAAGGAGGAGAAATGTCAAGAGAACAGAGAATTGCAGAGTGGTCAGATGGAAGGGCTGAAGTTAGACGGGTAGAAAGAACTAAGCAGTTGTTAGTAGCTGAATTGTGGTGATCACGAGAAATGATCCAGTCAAGAATGTGACCTTTTTGATGGGTTGGTTCAGAAATGTGTTGAGTCATATTGTGATTGGACAGAGAGTTGATGATATGTCTTGTGTCATAACGGTGAGTGTTTGTCATAGTGGACATTGAGGCAGTAGTGGTCAAGCAGTTGGTCAAAGTCAGAGAGAAACGTGGATGTGGTGAGTTTGTTGGCAGAGCTAGGTGGAGGTCGATAGACACAGGAGAAGGTGATGGGGTGAGGGGTGGATTGAAGGATACTTCAACGTGCTCGAAAGAAGGATGGGAGAAATGCAGAGACTGCGAGAAAGATAGGCGGGAATGGAGTGAGTCGTTGTAGAGGATGGCGATACCGCCACCTCGAGATGATAACAATAACAATAAAACAGTGGATTTCAGGATAATGTCAGTTTTGCCTGGTGATAGGTAATAAATGTAACGTCAGTAAAACCAGGTGGGACAATTTTATTGCCAAGGAGGCCATACAAAACAGCACACATTGAAACACGAGTTAACATATTCTGTGAAAATACCATAAACTATTGACCTTGGTATAATGTGCTATGAGAAAACAGAGGTTACAAAAAAAATGAAAAAGTTTATGATTTAATTATCATTAAGTATGGCGTGAATTTTCACTAGTGACTTATTTCTGGAAGCCAAAGAGAGTATTGATCTTGTATTTTGGACATGTCAGTATTGTTATTGATTGTGAAAGATCTGAAGAATTGCATGTATTGATGAGATAATATTGAGCTTGTTCTTTGGACATGTCAACATTGTTATTGACTGAAATATCTGTAGACTTATGGAGGAGATAGATATCTAGCATAATTATGTATCTTGGACGTCAGCATTGTTAATGACTGTGAAAGAATTATGGAGATAGATATCTAGAATTGATCATATATTTGGGCACATGGTTGTGGTGGGCAACAGAGAACTGCTGACAGCTAAACATGGAGACTATAGCAGGGGGAGAGGAGCTGGCAGTTATGGGAACTGGTGCCACAGGGCAGGTTGTCCAATTGAGAGCTGAAGGCCCAGAGTGAGGCAAGGGAAGGTTCTGTCGGTCTCCTGGTCCTGTGGCTGGGCTGGCCCTGGTTGGTGTGTGTTGTGTGGCTATGTCCTGTGGCTGACCCTGGTTGGTGTGTGTTTGTGTGGCTGTCCTGTGGCTGACCCTGGTTGGTGTGTGTTGTGTGGCTATGTCCTGTGGCTGGGCTGGCCCTGGTTGGTGTGTGTTGTGTGGATATGTCCTGTGGCTGGCCCTGGTTGGTGTGTGTTGTGTGGATATGTCCTGTGGCTGGCCCTGGTTGGTGTGTGTTGTGTGGCTATGTCCTGTGACTGGCCCTGGTTGGTGTGTGTTGTGTGGCTATGTCCTGTGGCTGGCCCTGGTTGGTGTGTGTTGTGTGGCTATGTCCTGTGGCTGGCCCTGGTTGGTGTGTGTTGTGTGCTGTGGCCTGGGCTGGCTGTTGGTGTGTGTTGTGTGGCTATGTCCTGTGCTGGCCCTGGTTGGTGTGTGTTGTGTGGCTATGTCCTGTGGCTGGCCCTGGTTGGTGTGTGTTGTGTGGCTATGTCCTGTGGCTGGCCCTGTTGGGTGTGTTGTGTGGCTATGTCCTGTGGCTGGCCCTGGTTGGTGTGTGTTGTGTGGCTATGTGCTGTGGCTGGCCCTGGTTGGTGTGTGTTGTGTGGCTATGTCCTGTGGCTGGCCCTGGTTGGTGTGTTTGTGTGGCTATGTCCTGTGGCTGGCCCTGGTTGGTGTGTGTTGTGTGGCTATGTCTGTGGCTGGCTGGCCCTGGTTGGTGTGTGTTGTGTGGCTGTGTCCTGTGCTGGCCCTGGTTGGTGTGTGTTGTGTGGCTATGTGCTGTGGCTGGCCCTGGTTGGTGTGTGTTGTGTGGCTTGTTCTGTGGCTGGCCCTGGTTGGTGTGTGTTGTGTGGCTATGTCTGTGGCTGGCCCTGGTTGGTGTGTGTTGTGTGGCTATGTCCTGTGGCTGGCCCTGGTTGGTGTGTGTTGTGTGGCTATGTCCTGTGGCTGGCCCTGGTTGGTGTGTGTTGTGTGGTGTGCTATGTCCTTGGTGTGGCTGCCCTGGTTGGTGTGTGTTTGTGTGGCTATGTCCTGTGGCTGGCCCTGGTTGTGTGTGTTGTGTGGCTATGTGCCTGTGGCTGGCCCTGGTTGGGTGTGTTGTGTGGCTATGTCCTGTGGCTGGCCCTGGTTGTGTGTGTTGTGTGGCTATGTCCTGTGGCTGGCCCTGGTTGGTGTGTGTTGTGTGGCTATGTCCTGTGGCTGGCCCTGGTTGGTGTGTTGTTGTGTGGCTAGTCCTGTGGCTGGCCCTGGTTGGTGTGTGTTGTGTGGCTATGTCTGTGGCTGTCCCTGGTGTGGTGTGTGTTGTGTGGCTATGTCCTGTGGCTGGCCCTGGTTGGTGTGTGTTGTGTGGCTATGTCCTGTGGCTGGCCCTGGTTGGTGTGTGTTGTGTGGCTATGTCCTGTGGCTGGCCCTGGTTGGTGTGTGTTGTGTGGCTATGTCCTGTGGCTGGCCCTGGTTGTGGTTGTGTTGTGTTGTGTGCTATGTCCTGTGGCTGGGCTGGCCCTGGTTGGTGTGTGTTGTGTGGCTATGTCCTGTGGCTGGCCCTGGTTGGTGTGTGTTGTGTGGCTATGTCCTGTGCTGGACTGGCCCTGGTTGGTGTGTGTTGTGTGGCTATGTCCTGTGGCTGGCCCTGGTTGGTGTGTGTTGTGTGGCTATGTCCTGTGGCTGGCCCTGGTTGGTGTGTGTTGTGTGGCTATGTCATGTGGCTGGCCCTGGTTGGTGTGTGTTGTGTGGCTATGTCCTGTGGCTGGCCTGTTGTGGTCTGGTGTGGTGTGCTGGTTGTGTGTTGTGTGTGTTTCTGTGGCTGGCCCTGGTTGGTGTGTGTTGTGTGGCTATGTCCTGTGGCTGGCCCTGGTTGGTGTGTGTTGTGTGGCTATGTCCTGTGGCTGGCCCTGGTTGTGTGTGTTGTGTGGCTATGTCGTGTGGCTGGCCCTGGTTGTGTGGGTGTGTGTGGCTATGTCGTGTGGCTGGCCCTGGTTGGTGTGTGTTGTGTGGCTATGTCCTGTGGCTGGCCCTGGTTGGTGTGTGTTATGTGGCTGTGTCTGTGGCTGGCCCTGTGGTTGGTGTGTAGTTGTGTGTGCTATGTGCTGTGGCTGGCCCTGGTTGGTGTGTGTTGTGGCTATGTCCTGTGGCTGGCCCTGGTTGGTGTGTGTTTTGTGGCTATGTCCTGTGGCTGGGCTGGTTGGTGTGTGTTTGTGTGGCTATGTCCTGTGGCTGGGCTGGCCCTGGTTGGTGTTGTGTATGTGTGGCTGTGTTTCTTGTGGGCTGGCCCTGTGGTTGGTGTGTGTTTGTGTGGCTATGTCCTGTGGCTGGCCCTGGTTGGTGTGTGTTGTGTGGCTATGTCCTGTGGCTGGCCCTGGTTGGTGTGTGTTGTGTGGCTATGTCGTGTGGCTGGCCCTGGTTGGTGTGGGTTGTGTGGCTATGTCCTGTGGCTGGCCCTGGTTGTGTGTGTTTGTGTGGCTATGTCCTGTGGCTGGCCCTGGTTGGTGTGTGTTATGTGGCTGTGTCCTGTGGCTGGCCCTGGTTGGTGTGTGGTTGTGTGGCTATGTGCTGTGGCTGGCCCTGGTTGATGTGTGTTGTGTGGCTATGTCCTGTGGCTGGCCCTGGTTGGTGTGTGTTGTGTGGCTATGTCCTGTGGCTGGGCTGGCCCTGGTTGGTGTGTGTTGTGTGGCTATGTCCTGTGGCTGGCCCTGGTTGGTGTGTGTTGTGTGGCTATGCCCGTGTGGCTGGGCTGGCCCTGGTTGGTGTGTGTTGTGTGGCTATGTCCTGTGGCTGGGCTGGCCCTGGTTGATGTGTGTTGTGTGGCTATGTCGTGTGGCTGGCCCTGGTTGGTGTGTGTTGTGTGGCTATGTCCTGTGGCTGGCCCTGGTTGGTGTGTGTTGTGTGGCTATGTCCTGTGGCTGGGCTGGTTGGTGTGTGTTGTGTGGCTATGTCCTGTGGCTGGCCCTGGTTGGTGTGTGTTGTGTGGCTATGTCTTGTGGCTGGCCTTGGTTGGTGTGTGTTGTGTGGCTATATCCTGTGGCTGGGCTGGCCCTGGTTGGTGTGTGTTGTGTGGCTATGTCCTGTGGCTGGGCTGGCCCTGGTTGGTGTGTGTTGTGTGGCTATGTCCTGTGGCTGACCCTGGTTGGTGTGTGTTTTGCGGCTATGTCCTGTGGCTGGGCTGGTTGAGTGTGTGTTGTGTGGCTATGTCCTGTGGCTGGCCCTGGTTGGTGTGTGTTTTTGTTGCTATGTCCTGTGGCTGGGCTGGCCCTGGTTGGTGTGTGTTGTGTGGCTATGTCTCGGGATTTGTCATCTGCCCACCTTGCTGTTTGGTTTGTAGGCAAGGTAACTGATGGTCAGGTCGTAATGGGTCATGATGCATGGACAGCCCCCTTCACTTGGCCAAATGGTCAACGTGTGGTGGTAGAAGCTGGGAGATGATTGTCCTGTCCTGTTGAGGCATTCCCATCCAGCAATCTCTGGTGTTTTTTGTTGATTTGAGTAAACAATATTGATGATGCATTATGGACATGTGGGCAATCTCTATGATTCTTGTAAAAATCTGAAGAATTGTTTAATGCAAAATGTGCGACATGCACAGACCTTGAACCAAATGACACTGCCGTACATTGTCTGTTGCATGAAGTGGAGGACAACAAACAGTCGACACTCACAACTGGTTTATTGTCTGTGCACACGAACGCACACACAAACATGCACACACACGCACACAAACACACACACGCACACAAACACACACACAAGCATGCACACACACGCACACAAACACACACACAAACACGCACACACATACAAACACACACACACACACACACACACACACACACACACACACACACACAAAATGTCCCTCTTTCCCTCTCATCCCTAATCCACAGTGACATAATATTCCCCTCCCCCCCTCCTTCTCTCTCATGAACACTCCACACTGGATATGATTTTTTTCCCTTTCGTCAACTACAGGAGAAATACAGAGAGCAGCAAAAGTCCCTCTATATCGCTTTCATCGACCTCACCAAGGCTTTTGACCTGGTCAGCAGAGATAGACTGTTCAACATTCTCCTGAAAATAGGATCCCCCCCCCCCCACGCGCTGCAAATCTGCACAGGCTGATCAGATCATTGCACGATGTAAAGACAAGCATCCAGTAGGAGGGCAGCATGTCCAAACCCTTTGACATCAAAAGTGGCATCAAGCAAGGCTGTGTCCTTGCTCTCACCCTGTTCAGCATCTTCTTCTCCATGATCCTAAAGCATGATTTCGGGACTGCAGTGGATGGGCGACTCTTTAATAACGTGGAAAAAGTCAAAGCAAAGACAAAGATGTGTCAGGCCATTTCAAGACACCTGGTCTTCTTTGATTACGCTGCTATTACGTCACTCATTGAGCAACAACTCCAGTGTCTCATGGACAGATCCTCCCAAGTCTGCAAAGACTTTGATCTGATCATCAGCCTGAAAAAGACCAAATGCCGAGCCAAGACGTGGGCACTCCACCAATCATCACCATCGACAACTACGAACTTGATGTCCACATACCTCGGGTCCATCATCAGCAACAATCTGTCCCTCGATGCTAGTCCGATCAAGATGGTGGTGTACAATGCCTGCATCATCAGCGCTCTACTGTATGGCAGTAAAACATGGGGCAACATATGTCAAACAAGAGCGAAAACTGATCAGCTTTTACTTGGGCTGCCGTCGCCGAATCCTCGGCATCAAGTGGAACAACAAAATACCAAACGCCCAGGTCCTAGCGTGCGCTGGTCTCCCCACCATGCACACACTGCTCAGACTATGCAGGATGCACTGGCTTGGCCATGTGTGCCGGATATCCTTCACGGTGAACTAGCCTCCAGCAAGAGATCTGTTGGCATCCCCCAGCTACAATACAAAGATGTCTGCAAGTGTGATATGAAAGCTGTGGACATCAACACGGAGAGCTGGGAAGACATAGCAGCCGACCGCAACAGATGACGCAGTGTGCTTCGGAAACAACTCGGGGGTTTGGGGAGAAGAGAGTTAGGCAGAAAGCAAGCTTCTGTACAGGCAATCCCATAGCCAGCGTTCATACAGGCATCCAGTATCACAGACGGCCTTTCCTGCATCGGCCTTACCAGCCACAGCCAACGCTGCTCCACAGGCGTCAGCTGGACTGGACATGACGCTAGGGTGTATCATCCATAGTCCACGCGGACTAACAGATGCCGACTACCACTACACAGACTTACCGACGACTGACTCCCCCATGTATCACACAATAAGTTCTTACTGGAGTTGTTTGGTTGTATATTTCCATCGAGTCTTAAAATAGCTGTTGTAAAACCTCTCCTCAAGAAACAATCCTTGGACCCAAACAACTTGAAAAATTACAGACCGGTTTCTAACCTATCATTCTTTTCCAAAATTCTTGAAAAAGTCGTTCTCCAACAATTACTTACATATCTTAATGACTACGACCTCTTCTCTCCTTCTCAGTCTGCTTATCGTCCTCATCACAGTACTGAAACTGCGCTCCTCAAAATTTCTAATGACATCCTTTTAGCTCTTGACTCTGGAAACGTCTCTCTACTAACTTTACTGGACCTCTCAACTGCTTTTGATACAATAGACCATACCATTTTGCTTAACAGACTCCAATACAGTTACGGCATTTCTCACACCGCTCTTTCCTGGTTCCGTTCATACCTCACAGAAAGAACACAATCAGTCTTTGTCAATAACCTCAACTCTACGTCTGAAGAACTATTGTACGGGGTCCCACAGGGATCTGTGTTGGGCCCCGTGCTCTTTGTCCTCTATACACAACCACTTGCCGGCCTGATACAGTCTCACTCTCCTGAACATCAATCATTTGCACATGACACTCAACTTGAACTCTCTACTCCTCCCGAGAACATAAACCCAACCATTTCCTCTCTCGAACTTTGTATCACCGACATACGAATCTGGATGCTCGAAAACAAGCTAAAACTAAATGACGAGAAAACTGAAGCTGTCCTCTGTTCTTCCTCTTTTAAGTCTCTGCCGTCTACCACTCCTACATCTCTTACCGTTGGATCAACAGATATTCCCTTTTCCTCTACAGCACGAAATCTTGGCTTCCACTTCAGCAAAGACATGAGTATCTCAACACATGTACAGACAGTCTGCCGCAAAGCATACATTGACCTTAGACGCATTAGTTATATTCGCCACTTACTTTCAGAAGACGCTACCAAAACATTTCTTTCTGCCTTTGTTCTCTCCAAATTAGACTACTGTAACTCCCTCTTTTCTGGCTGTCCTCAAAATCAATTAGACAAACTTCAAAAAGTACAAAACTCTGCCGCTAAACTTGTTTCTCGTTCCCGCAAGCATGATCATGTCACACCTATTCTCAAATCCCTTCACTGGTTGCCTGTTCAAGCTCGCATTGACTATAAGCTTGCCTCACTATGCCACTCTTTTTTCTCTGATCTCTCTCCTCGCTACCTGGCTGATCTTCTCTCCTTCTAGAAATCTCTTCCCTTTGAAATCCGACACCTAAAATCGACTTCTTCTTTCAAAACAGCTCTAAAAACTCACCTCTTTCAAAAATATTATCAGTAAGTTAACCTCATTTCCCCCCAGCCTAATAGTAGAAAAGGTGTGTTAGTGTGTGTGTATGTTATAGTAGGTAGGTGGGGGGTGGGGGTGGGTGATTATAGAGCCCAATGTGCCTCACAGTACTTTGGGGTATAGCCGTGGGGGTTGTGGGGTGCATTTGGACTTGCGTGAGAATCCGTGTATGATTGTAGCGTATGTAGTATTTTTATGGATTTATTCTATTACTTGTATTGTGTATTTAGTGTATGTACGTGAGGTCCGAGAGATTGAAATATTGTGAGTGAATGATTGTAAAGCGTCATAAGCTCCGCCGTAGGCAGAGATGTGCGCTTATAAATGGTCTCATTATTATTATTATTATTATTAATCTTTTGATTCCCTCAGCCTGGCCACGAGCTTCCTCCACTAAGCTGGTGGATTGTTTAGGGAGTGAATGAGTTAACAGAAAGATGAGTCGTGTGACTGTCTTGATGGACTTGTCTGTGTTTTATAGAAAGATAAGAGTCGTGTGACTGTCTTGATAGGACATGTCGACATAATGCTGTATGGTGTTCCTTCAAGTGCCTGTGCTGTCAGTGGGGCATGATGACATACTGTGTATGAAATTCCTTCAGGTGCCTGTGCTGACGTCAGCGGGACATGACGACATAATCCTGTATGATGTTCATTCATGTGCCTGTGCTGACGTCAACAGGACATAACGGCATAATGTGTATGATGTTCCTTCATGTGCCTGTGCTGACGTCAGCGGGACGTGACAACATAATATTATGTATGATGTTCCTTCAAATGCCTGTGCTGACGTCAACAGTGGTCAGGACGTGATGACATAACAGTGGTACACGTCACATGGCCTTGAGACGATCACACAGACATTGACCTCCGTTATCTGATAAGTACAGATACTGTGACTTACAATCCAACCCTTCACGTCTCTTTTGGTAACCCCCCCCCCCCCCCTACTCTTTCCTTCCGTCTGTGTGATCCGTACGGTACAAGATTTTGATAGAGTCATGGTTGTACGGTTTGGCCAATGTCCATTTGTTTCCATGCAACTGGCAATAAATTGTGTTTGGAACAATGTCATCCTCCTCGTCATCATCATCATGTGTCATGCCACACGGCGTTAGTGATCATGGCCCTCCATACAAATCAATCTTTTGTCATTGCAAATATATTTCCTAACCCTTTCTGTCCCCACCCACTCTGTAAAACTTTCGGGATGTTTTATTCCTAGCTCTACCTGGTGATCTTTTCCTCTCTAAGCTTTCCTGTTGTGACTAGGTGCTCAAATTTCTCTTGCTTCATAAAATGACTTATTAATGTTGCTTGCCTTTTCCTAATCTTCTTCATTAATATTCTTTTTGTGTTTACTTCTTTTTCTGTTCTCGGAACTTGACATTCTTCTCATAAACTACATTTCAGCTGCCTCAATCTTGTTCTGACTTTGCATATTGATTGTTCAGGCTTGTCATCCTCACAATGTACATGTAAGTTATGTTTTTCATACAACTAACAATTCTTATTGTGGAGTTGGGGCAATATCAGATTGTGTTGTACAATTGTATGTAACTGGATGATAGGAATTGTTGTGTACAATTGTATGTAACTGGATGATATGAATTGTTGTGTACAATTCTATGTAACTGGATGATTATGAATTGTTGTATACAATTGTATGTAACTGGATGATATGAATTGTTGTGTACAATTGTACGTAACTGGATGATATGAATTGTTGTGTACAATTCTATGTAACTGGATAATATGAATTGTTGTGTACAATTCTATGTAACTGGATGATATGAATTGTTGTGTACAATTGTATGTAACTGGATGATATGAATTGTTGTGTACAATTGTATGTAACTGGATGATATGAATTGTGTACAATTCTATGTAACTGGATGATATGAATTGTTGTGTACAATTGTGTGTAACTGGATGATATGAATTGTTGTGTACAATTGTATGTAACTGGATGATATGAATTGTTGTGTACAATTGTGTGTAACTGGATGATATGAATTGTTGTGTACAATTGTATGTAACTGGATGATATGAATTGTTGTGTACAATTGTATGTAACTGGATGATATGAATTGTCAAGTCTGGTGCCAGTCTCGCTCCTCTGAACGCCTTTCCAATCTGCCTTTTTGGCTTCGTTACTGGGCCAAGAAAAACAGGTGTGTGTGTGTGTGTGTGTGTGTGTGTGTGTGTGTGTGTGTGTGTGTGTGTGTGTGTGTGTGTGTGTGTGTGTGTGTGTGTGTGTGTGTGTGTGTGTGTGTGTGTGTGTGCCTTCCATTCCACACAGCCATGAATGGGTATCCACCACTCTCCAGGGTTGGGGAAGACAAAGCAACGAGGGAAAGGAGATGAGTATTGCGTTTATGACGCCGGCCCGAGAAAAGTTGAGCTGTCTACCACCTCACTCCTGTAAGACGTTAGTTTGGTGGCACAACCTTGATGGTTAGTTTGGTGGCACAACCTTGATGGTTAGTTTGGTGGCACAACCTTGATGGTTAGTTTGGTGGCACAACCTTGATGGTTAGTTTGGTGGCACAACCTTGATGGTTGTTGTATGACAAGTAACGAGCAGCTGACGACACAGAGCCTGTGTCAGTCAAACCAGTCAGAGCTGGGAGTTTGCAGTGTGACACATCTGGCACTCTTGGGTCTGGAATCTTTTGGAACTTTGTACAATTCTTGGCAACATTGTACAACTCTCCGGAACATTCTACAGCTCAGTAAAACATCATTCCACAGCTGTTTGGAGCACTCAGCCTTCTGGAATATTCTAGAACTGTGTTATCCCGATATGAGGACAGGCATGGCTGCCGTCTGTCCACTGCCTGTACTGCTGCTGCTGATGGTAAGCACGTGGGGTGGGGTGGGGGGTGAGTGGTTTTGGTAAAAATAGACAACGGTGATTTCTGAACTGGACTATGGTCACTCTTCAAATGTCATGGCTGGTCGTCTCAGGTATGTTTATGTTGATTTGAATTTATGCTTTTGTTTGTTTTTGTTTATGTTTGAACAGATTGGACTTAATCCCCCTGTGCGGATGCCGGGGTGGGGTGGGGTGGGGTGGGGTGCCTCTTTCAGTATAAGTGGTATCCCCACCTTCTGGAAATTCTGTGCCATAATGTTTCTTTTTTCTGTCAGTCTTTTTGTTTCTGCCTTGTTCTTTTGCTTTCTGTCATTTCTTCCTATCCTCTTCTGCCTTGCTGGTCCATTCACCTGTATGTGTTCGATAAAGTCTTACATATACC
>JAPXFY010000022.1:70035616-70043116 GCA_030674185.1 Monoplex corrugatus
TCCGTTATTAATACAATTTTACCTGTTTAGCTAGGCCTTCCGTTATTAATACAATTTTACCTGTTTAGCTAGGCCTTCCGTTATTAATACAATTTTACCTGTTTAGCTAGGCCTTCCGTTATTAATACAATTTTACCTGTTTAGCTAGGCCTTCCGTTGTTAATACAATTTTACCTGTTTAGCTAGGCCTTCCGTTATTAATACAATTTTACCTGTTTAGCTAGGCTTTCCGTTGTTAATACAATTTTACCTGTTTAGCTAGGCCTTCCGTTGTTAATACAATTTTACCTGTTTAGCTAGGCTTTCCGTTGTTAATACAATTTTACCTGTTTAGCTAGGCCTTCCGTTGTTAATACAATTTTACCTGTTTAGCTAGGCTTTCCGTTATTAATACAATTTTACCTGTTTAACTAGGTAAAAGAAAAGTCAAGCTCGAAAGCAGGGAGAGCGGGAAAAATACTCAGCACTGAAAAGGGAAATAAAAAGTAAAGTCAGAAGAGACAAAGCAAATTGGCTGGCACAAGAATGCAGTAAAATCAATGAACACAACGAAAACAGGAAGTCAAGGGAGCTCTTCAAACAAATAAAAAAAGTGAAAAAAACAAATTTCAAAGCAACAAACCAATGCATCAACAACAAGGATGGTCACACTCTGACTGAACCAGATGATGTCTTGGATAGGTGGAACGAATATGGCACATCACTTTTTGGCAAGCCTGACAGCCATGAAAATAATTTAGAGCCAAATTTGGAATTGATCCCTGGAGATACGGAACCTGAACCTCTGCTCAGCGAAGTTGAATCTGCCATTAAAGATCTAAAATGCAGAAAGTCTCCTGGTCTTGACAATATTCCTGGAGAGTTGTTGAAACACTCAGGTGATGGTGGACTCAAAGTAATGCATCACTTATGCTGCAAGATATGGAAGACTTGTCAGTGGCCTACAGACTGGAAGCTCCAAGAATTTGTCATGTTACATAAGAGTGGAAATGTCAAAGACTGCAACAATTATAGAACAATTGCACTGATCAGTCATGCCAGTAAAATACTGCTGATAATAATTTTAAACAGGTTAAAGCCAAAAGTAGAGGAAGAGCTATCCGACTGTCAGGCAGGCTATAGGAAAAACAGGGGAACAATAGATATGCTGTTTGTACTCCAGATATTGATAGAAAAGATTAGAAACACAGACCAAGAGATGTTCATCGTTTTCATTGACTACAGCAAAGCATTTGATAGCGTGATTCACCAAAGTCTTTTCCACTTCATGATCAAAATGGGTTTTCCAAGACATCTGGTTTCCCTCATAGCTTCATTATATAATGATCAAAAAGCAACAATCAGATGGAATAATCAAAACTGCAAATTTTTTAACATCACTAAAGGGGTAAGGCAAGGTTGCATCCTGTCTCCACATCTCTTCAGCATATACACTGAACATATCATGAGAGAAGCAGACATAGAAGACATGGGAGTAAATATTGGTGGTAGAAACCTGTCAAATTTACGCTACGCAGATGACACAGGATTACTGGCAGACAACATTACAGGCTCTAGGAGGATCCTGTACAGGGTAGACCGGGTTGGAAAGGCAGCTGGGCTGGACTTAAATTCAAAGAAGACAAAGGTTATGCATGTTGCAGGCAAATATAACACTAGACAGGACCAGATCATGCTAAACCAAGTCCCTCTAGAAAATGTCAAGGACTTTAGATATTTAGGTTCAGTCAAGACACACGATGGAACATGCTCAAAAGACATAAAGATGAGAATTGGAATGGCCAAGAACAGTATGGTTCAATTGAACAATATTTGGAAAGACCACAGCATAACAGCAGACCTTAAGATAAAACTCTTAAAATGTCTTGTCTGGCCAGTGATGTTATACGGCTGCGAGGCATGGACAATGAAGAAAGAGGATGAAAGACGAGTGGAAGCAGCAGAGCTGTGGTTTTACCGAAGACTGCTGAGGGTCAAATGGACGGATAGGCGCTCAAATGAAAGCATACTGAATGAGTTGGGTACTACACGCAAGCTTCTAGTACTCATACAACGGAGGAAACTGAAATATGTTGGACACGCAATCCGTAATGAGAGAACAGACTTGATGTCCAGTGTCCTCCAAGGTAAAGTGGAAGGAAAGAGAAACAGAGGACGGCCACCTGCATCACTTGCTAGAAACATCACAAACATCAGTGGCAAGAAACTCCAGGAGGTGGTCAGACTTAGCCAAGATCGAGAGTGCTGGAGGCAACTTGTGAGGACATCATGTGCAGCGGCCAACACTGTTCCCGGTGACGCCGACAGGTGAGACAGGTGAGAACTAGGCCTTCCGTTATTAATACAATTTTACCTGTTTAGCTAGGCTTTCCGTTGTTAATACAATTTTACCTGTTTAGCTAGGCCTTCCGTTGTTAATACAATTTTACCTGTTTATCTAGGCCTTCCATTGTTAATACAATTTTACCTGTTCAGCTAGGCCTTCCGTTATTAATACAATTTTACCTGTTTAGCTAGGCCTTCCGTTATTAATACAATTTTACCTGTTAGCTAGGCTTTCCGTTATTAATACAATTTTACCTGTTTAGCTAGGCCTTCCGTTATTAATACAATTTTACCTGTTTAGCTAGGCCTTCCATTGTTAATACAATTTTACCTGTTTAACTAGGCCTTCCGTTGTTAATACAATTTTACCTGTTTAGCTAGGCTTTCCGTTATTAATACAATTTTACCTGTTTAGCTAGGCCTTCCGTTATTAATACAATTTTACCTGTTCAGCTAGGCCTTCCGTTATTAATACAATTTTACCTGTTTAGCTAGGCCTTCCGTTATTAATACAATTTTACCTGTTTAGCTAGGCCTTCCGTTATTAATACAATTTTACCTGTTTTAGCTAGGCCTTCCATTGTTAATACAATTTTACCTGTTTAACTAGGCCTTCTGTTGTTAATACAATTTTACCTGTTCAGCTAGGCCTTCCATTGTTAATACAATTTTACCTGTTCAGCTAGGCCTTCCGTTATTAATACAATTTTACCTGTTCAGCTAGGCCTTCCGTTGTTAATACAATTTTACCTGTTTAGCTAGGCCTTCCGTTGTTAATACAATTTTACCTGTTTAGCTAGGCCTTCCGTTGTTAATACAATTTTACCTGTTTAGCTAGGCCTTCCGTTGTTAATACAATTTTACCTGTTTATCTAGGCCTTCCATTGTTAATACAATTTTACTTGTTCAGTTAGGCCTTCCGTTGTTAATACAATTTTACCTGTTTAACTAGGCCTTCCGTTGTTAATACAATTTTACCTGTTTAGCTAGGCCTTCCGTTGTTAATACAATTTTACCTGTTAGCTAGGCCTTCCGTTGTTAATACAATTTTACCTGTTAGCTAGGCCTTCCGTTGTTAATACAATTTTACCTGTTTAGCTAGGCCTTCCGTTGTTAATACAATTTTACCTGTTTAGCTAGGCCTTCCGTTGTTAATACAATTTTACCTGTTTAGCCAGAATTTCCGTTATTGATGTTTCTATACTTACTCCACCACCAGTGTTGTCCTGCACTTGTAAGCATTGATTATGTAGCGTTGTGTATACAGTCGTTTGTAGGTCAAGGTTGTTCCATAACTCTGAGGTCGTAGAAGAGCGAGGTGGTAGGGACCTCAACATTTCTCCTTTGTTTTCAGACATGTCTTCCTATCATTAACATTTCTCCTTTGCTTTCTGTCATTTCTTCCTTCATTTTCAGCCTCGCTTGGTCCATTCACCTGCATGTGTTCTATAAAGTTTTACATAATTTGTATTATGATTGATAACTTGGTATACATATTAAGTGACTTTAGGTCATGTAGCCAGTTGTTATTGTGTTAATGTACTTAGTAAAGTGTATACATATTAAGTGACTTTAGGCCATGTAGCCAGTTGTTATTGTGTTAATGTACTTAGTAAAGTGTATACATATTAAGTGACTTTAGGTCATGTAGCCAGTTGTTATTGTGTTAATGTACTTAGTAAAGTGTATACTATAATTAAGTGACTTTAGGTCCATGTAGCCAGTTGTTATTGTGTTAATGTACTTAGTAAAGTGTATACATATTAAGTGACTTTAGGTCATGTAGCCAGTTTTTGTTATGTAAGTGTTTTATGACTTTAGGTCATGTAGCCAGTTGTTATTGTGTTAATGTACTTAGTAAAGTGTATACATATTAAGCGACTTTAGGTCATGTAGCCAGTTGTTATTGTGTTAATGTACTTAGTAAAGTGTATACATATTAAGCGACTTTAGGTCATGTAGCCAGTTGTTATTGTGTTAATGTACTTAGTAAAGTGTATACATATTAAGTGACTTTAGGCCATGTAGCCAGTTGTTATTGTGTTAATGTACTTAGTAAAGTGTATACATATTAAGTGACTTTAGGGTCATGTAGCCAGTTGTTATTGTGTTAATGTACTTAGTAAAGTGTATACATATTAAGCGACTTTAGGCCATGTAGGCCAGTTGTTATTGTGTTAATGTACTTAGTAAAGTGTATACATTGGTATTCAGTTTTTTTTGTTTTTGTTTTTTTTAAACCTCCTGGTGATAAATTAGGCATACCAGTCAACACCACAGGCATGTCTTTACATAACATGCGGGAATTCACTGATATACGTACCATAGTTTTCTTATCCAGGTTTTTTTAAAAATATTTTTTTAATATTTTTTTTTATGATGTGATAGTGAACAAGGTGCTGTGTGTTGAGATGGTTATTGTCGTGATGTGGCTTCGTGCAGTTGGCTGGGCTTTATGCATTAATAATTATAATGATAATAAAGGGTCAAGGTCAGTACCGACACAGCTGGTGGATAGCATCAGGGGGTCAATGGGTCAAGGTCAGTACAGAGAAGTTTGTGCATAGGACGAGGGGTCAAAGGGTCGATGTCAGTATGGAAACAGCTGGTGGATAGGATCAGGGATCCAAAGGTCAAGGTCAGTATGGAGACAGCTGCTGAATAAGCTCAGGGTCAATGGGTCAAGGTCAGTACAGACAGCTGGTGGATAGGATCAAAGGATCAAGGTCAGTACAGAGAAGCTGGTGCATAGGTCAAAGGGTCAAAGGGTCAATGTCAGTATGGAGACAGCTTGTGGATAATTTCAGAGAGTCAAAGGGTCAAGGTCAGTATGGATAGGATCAGAGGTTGAAAGGTTCGAGGTCAGTATAGAAACAACTGGTGGAAAAGATCAGTGAGTCAAAAGGTCAAGGTCAGTATAGAGACAGCTGATGGATAGGGTGAGGGGGTCAAATAGTGATAGTGACAGGTCATGTTGTAATATGTGGTTACAGAGTGTTACATTTTGTTACAGAGTGTTGTATGTGTTTACAGAGTGTTACATTTTGTTACAGAGTGTTATGTGTTTACAGAGTGTTACATTTTGTTACAGAGTGTTATATGTGTTTATAGTGTTACATTTTGTTACAGAGTGTTATATGTGTTTACAGAGTGTTACATTTTGTTACAGTGTTATATGTGCTTACAGAGTGTTACATGTTGTTACAGAGTGTTATGTTTACAGAGTGTTACATTTTGTTACAGAGTGTTATATGTGTTTACAGAGTGTTACGTGTTGTTACAGAGTGTTACGTCAATGACCGCTATGATCCACACCGTATTTACTACAGTGGCTGTCCCTGTGAACACACCTTGTGGTCTATGTTGTGCATAGTGTTACATGTTGTTACAGAGTGTTACACGTTGTTACATAATGTTACACGTTGTTATAAAGTGTTACATGTTGTTACAGAGTGTTACATGTTGTTACAGGTTGTTAAATAGTGTTACATGTTGTTACAGAGTGTTACAGGTTGTTATTTAGTGTTACATGTTGTTACAGAGTGTTACGTCATTGACTGGTATGACCAACACCATATTCACTACAATGGCTGTCCCTGTGATACTACTTACGACTGTTGTGTTCACGTTGTTAAGGTGTTACATGTTGTTACATACAATAAAGTGTTACATGTTGTTACAGTGTTACATGTTGTTACAGAGTGTTTATGTTGTTACAAGTGTTACATGTGATATTACATATGTTACTAGTGTATGTTACAGTGTTACATGTTGTGTTACATAAGTGTTACATGTTGTTACAATGTTATGTTACATGTTAAGTATACATAGATGTTACAGTTGGTTACATGTGTCTACATGACATAGTTACAGATGTTACATTTGTTACAGAATGTTACATGTTGTTACAGAATGTTACACATTTGTTACAGAGTGTTATGTCAATGACCACAATGACCCACACCGTATTTACGACATGTGGCTGTCCCTGTGAACACATCTTGTTTACATGTTGCTAAGTGTTACATGTTGTTACAGAGTGTTACATTTGTTACAGTGTTACATTTGTTACAGAATGTTACATGTTGTTACATAGTGTTACGTCAATGACCGGTAATGACCACACGTTATTTTTACATTGGCTGTACCTGTGAACTTACATCGTGTTACACGTTGTTGCATAGTGTTACATGTTGTTACAGAATGTTACAGTGTTGACCTATGTTGACATATTGTTACAGACTGTACATGTGTAACAAAATTGTTGCCCATGTTACCAGTGTTAGCATGTGTAATACATTTTACATGATTGTTCAGAGTGGGTTACATTTTTACATATGTTACTTTGTTGATATAGGTTACATTTTATACAAATCAGTGTTACTCAATGACGGTAATGATTTCACACTCGTATTTACTTTCAGTGCTGTCCCTGGAAACTGCCTGCCACACTACAGTATCCAGAGATTACCGTTTGCCCTGTGGGTAAGGTTGACATCTTTATCAAATTACTTGTCCTTTGGCCATGTGGGTAAGGTTGACATCTTTATCAAATTACTTGTCTTTGACCATGTGGGTAAGGTTGACATCTTTATCAAATCACTTGTCTTTGACCATGTGGGTAAGGTTGACATCTTTATCAAATTACTTGCCGTTTGGCCCTGTGGGTAAGGTTGACATTTTATCAAATTACATGTCTTTGACCATGTGGGTAAGGTTGACATCTTTATCAAATTACATGGGCCTTTGGCCATGTGGGTAAGGTTGACATCTTTATCAAATTACTTGCCTTTGACCATGTGGTAAGGTTGACATCTTTATCAAATTACTTGTCTTTGACCATGTGGGTAAGGTTGACATCTTTATCAAATTACATGTCTTTGACACTGTGGGTAAGGTTGACATCTTTATCAAATTACTTGTCTTTGACCATGTGGGTAAGGTTGACATCTTTATCAAATCACTGTCTTTGCCCTGTGGGTAAGGTTGACATCTTTATCAAATTACATGTCTTTGACCAAGTGGGTAAGGTTGACATCTTTATCAAATTACTTGTCTTTGCCATGTGGGTAAGGTTGACATCTTTATCAAATTACATGTCTTTGTCCATGTGGGTAAGGTTGACATCTTTATCAAATTGCATGTCTTTGTCCATGTGGGTAAGGTTGACATCTT
>JAPXFY010000022.1:70053116-70080616 GCA_030674185.1 Monoplex corrugatus
GCAGACAAGAACAGCCTCTTCCAGCATCATTCGAAGGCAGCTGAGGGTGGCTACTAACATCAACATCAGCCAGCAGACTGTACGGAACCGCCTTCATGGGTTTAACCTCCGTTCTCGTCGCCCAGCTGTACGGCCACGCTTAACTCCAGCCCATAGGGCAGCACGCCGGGCCTTCTGCAGACGTCACGTGAGGTGGACACGTCAACAATGGTCCCAGGTCCTGTTCAGTGATGAATCACGCTTCACCATGAACCACAACGACGGCCGACTGAGGGTATGGAGGCGCCCAGGGCAACGCTTTTATTGACACCACTGTCCAAGAAAAGGTGGCCTTTGGTGGAGGTTCTGTAATGGTCTGGGGGGCCTTCAGCCTTCACCACAGAACACCCTGTATATGACAGGGTAACCTGACTGGCCTCCGATACCGGGATGAGATCCTTCGACCGCTGGCTGTGCCTACACTGCAGCAGATAGGACCGACGGCTGTCTACCAGGATGACAACGCTCGCCCCCACAGGGCAAGGGTGGTCAACGACTTCCTGCAGCAGTCTGGAGTCAACAGAATGGAGTGGCCAGCATGCAGTCCCGATCTCAACCCGATTGAGAACCTCTGGGATGAGCTGGATCGCAAAGTGAGGAGCAACCACCCCCCTCCCAGGGATGCCCAACACCTCTACCAGATGCTGCAGGCTGAGTGGCAGGCGCTTCCACAGAGGATCTTCACCAACCTGGTCAACTCGATGAGGACTCGCTGCGTCGAGTGCCAGAACAGCCATGGCGGTTACACGCATTACTGAACTTTTGGGAGCATCAGAATGCCCTGTCTTGTGATTTCAATGACTTTGGGAAATCAAATTTCGATACGTACCCACTTTGATCAAATGTACACACCAAACGATTGCTCGAAATTGAAGGCAATTGTGTATCGTTATCACTAAAGCATGGAATTAAATGTTTGCCAAACTTCAACGCATTGGCTTTCTTATTTTGAAAGTTATGAATTTTTGTGCAAGTGATCCTTAACTTTTTGTACGTAGCTTATATACACACACACGCACACACACACATATACACAAACACACACACACACACACACACAACACACCACAATATATATATATATATATATATATATATATATACATATATACATATACATATATACATATTACCTATACATGTATAAATATCTATCTATCTATCTACTACCTATCTATTCATCTATCTATTTGCCCGTCTATCTGTCTATATATCTGACTATGCATGTATGTGTACATGTGTATGTATGTACTCATGCACGTACTTATGTATGTATGTATGTTTGTATGTATGTTTGTATGTATGTATGTATGCATGTATATATGTATGTATGTATGCATGCATGTGTGTATGTATGTATGTATGTATGTACGTACGTATGTACGTACGTATGTACGTATGTATATGTATGTATGCATGTATGTATGTATGTATGTATGTACGTACGTATGCATGTATGCTTGTATGCTTGTATGCGTGTATGTATGTATGTTTGTATGTATGTATGTATGTATATATGTATGTATGTTTGTATGTTTGTGTGTATGGATGTATGTATGTATATATGAATGTATGTTTGTATGTATATATGTATGTATGTACGTACGTATGTACGTACGTATGTATGTATGAATGTATGTATGTATGTATGTATGTTTGTGTGGATGTGTGCGAGTGATTGTATGTAGGTTTGTGGGTGTGTTTGTGTGTAATTGTGTTTGTATGCCTGTGTGTATGCATGTGTGTTTGTATGTATGCGTGTGTGCTTGTATAAATGTATGTATGGGTGGGTGTGTATGTTTGTGGGTGTATATATATATATCTGTGTGTGTGTGTGTGTGTGTGTGTGTGTGTGTGTGTGTGGTGTGTGTGTGTGTGTGTGTGTGTGTGTGTG
Source organism: Monoplex corrugatus (assembly GCA_030674185.1). Taxonomy (NCBI): domain Eukaryota; kingdom Metazoa; phylum Mollusca; class Gastropoda; order Littorinimorpha; family Ranellidae; genus Monoplex; species Monoplex corrugatus. The sequence continues at coordinate 70,055,050 of JAPXFY010000022.1, forward strand.
TGTATATGTGTGTGTGTGTGTGTGTAATATACATATGTATATATATATAGATACATTTAGTTTTTTCCATAAACAAGACCCCACCCAACATCAACCCACACACCAATCCAACACAACAAACACAACAAAACAAATACAAAACACAAACACAACCACACAAACAAACACACCACTCAACCACACAACCAAACTACAACAACAAACATACCAAACCACAACATACACACAACAACAACACAAACCACAAACAAACCACAAACACAAACAAACCATAACCACAAACATAACACAACAACAAACATCAACCAACCACAAACATAACCACAACAACAAACATACACCATAACACCACAAACATAACTACAACAACCAAACACAACACTACAACAACAAACATAACCACAACCAACAAACATCACCATAACCACAAACATAACCACAACAACAAACATAACACAACACAACATCACATACACACCACAACACAAACCCAACCAACAAACAACTCAACACACCACAACACAACAACACCAAAACTCACCAAACCAAACATACAACAACAAACATAACCACAACCAACAAACATAACTACAACAACAACATCACCATAACCACAAACATAACCCACAACAACAAACATAACCAACACAAACAACATAACCAAACTAAACAAACACTAACACAACAACAAAACTCACCATAACCACAAACATAACACACACACAACAACAAACATAACCATAACACACAAACATAACCAAACAACAAACAAACAACAACAAACATCACCATAACCACAAACATAACACACAACAACAACATAACACAACCACAAACATAACCACAACAACAAACATAACTACAACAACAAACATCACCATAACCACAAACATAACACAACAACAAACATAACCATAACCACAAACATAACTACAACAACAACATCACCATAACCACAAACATAACACAACAACAAACAAACCAATACAAACATAACCTAACCAAACATAACACAACAACAAACATCACCATAACCACAAACATAACACAACAACAAACATAACCATAACACAAACAAACACAACAAACAAACATAACCATAACAACACATAACTACAACAACATAACATACACACAACAAACACAACCAAACTAACACAACACAAAACATAACCACAACACAAACATAACCATAACACACAAACATAACTACAACAACAAACATCACCAACCACAAACATAACACAACAACAAACATAACCAAACACAAACATAACACACAACAAACATACATAACCACACAACATCACACACAACAAACAAACACACCATAACACACAAACATACACTACACACAACAAACACACCATAACCACAAACATAACACACAACAACAAACATACACATAACACAAACATAACACAACAACAAACATCACAAACACAAACATAACCACAACAACAAACACACAAACCACAAACACAACACACAACACACACACACAACACAACAACACACACACAAACACAACACACACACACACACACAAACCACAACACATACACAACACACACACAACACACACACACAACACAACACACACAACAACACACACAAACACACACACACAACACACACAACACAACACAACACACAACAACACACAACAACAACACAACAAACACACAACACACACAAACCACACACACACACACACACCCACACACCACAACACAACACACACACAACACACACAACACACACACACAACACACACACACACACACAACACACACACCACACACACACACACACACACAACACACAACACACACACACACAACACACACAACACACACACACAACACACACACACCAAACACACACACACACAACAACACAGACAACACAACACACACACAAACACACAACACACAACAACAACACACACAACAAACACACAACAACACACAACCACACCACACTACCAACACAACATACAACCACAACATCAACACACAACACACACAACAACACTACACACACACAACATCACCATAACACAACACAACACACACACAAACGACTACAACAACAACACACAACAACACACTCACAACTACTACAATGCAAATATCAACACAAGACAAACACAACACAACTACAAAAGAAACACATCACAACACACACACCACACAACACAACACACACACAACACACAACTACAACACACACACACAACAATCACAACCACACACACACACACACACACAGACACAGCACACACACACACACACACACACACACACACACACACACACACAAACACACACAACACACAGCACACCAACACACACAACACACACAACAACACAGACACAACACACACACACATACACACACACACACACACACACACACACACACACACAACACAACACACACACACAACCACACACACACACACACAAAACACACACAACACACACACACACCACACAACACACACACACACACCACACACAAACACACACACAACAACGACACACACACACACACATCACACATCATTCAGATCATCATGCTCATTCAAAATTATTCGAGTCATTTTATTTTATTCAAATTCAAACGATACAAGTATTGGATATTATTTCATTTTATTAGATTCAAATGTCAGTTATTTCGAGTAATTTCATTTTATTTACTTAAAGAATATTAATTATTATATAGTGTTCAGTTTTCTATAAATGAACATTCATTTTATTTCTAAATAATATTGAGTCGTTCAGTTTAGTAGTGTCATATATAGAAATATAGCAGTTATTGTTTTTTTTTATTATGATATTATTATTAATCAGATGACATCATTTAATACGTAGTGTTATATTAATGATATTATCGGACAGATCATAATAGCATTCCTTTTAAAGACGTTTAATATGTACAAAAATCTTCAAGTATTTTATTATTAATCTATTTATTATTAATTTTGTTTAATTATATTTTTCTCCAGTCAGTGTTGGTTATTTTGTCTAGTGTTTAAAGCCCTGCTCAGACATCAGTGTGTAGCATCTAAACACATTATAATGTCACATTTTCGATCATTGTGTCTTAAACAATCTAATACATGCTTACTCTTGTGTACAATAACCACATGTTACATCGTTCTTATTGTGTCATCTAATACAATCTAATACATCGTGCTCATTATCATCATTGTTGACCTGTTGGTACATACTTATACCATCTGATCATTACATTTTATACCTTTTGTGGTAACTACCTATTATAATTTATTAGTCAGTGGTACATATAACTTGTATGACATACTACTACATACTATATGATACATTCATTACTTTACACATATGATGATATACATTACGTTACATTATTTTTAATTATTTATTACCTTATGTAACATATTACCTATGTTAGTATACATTATTATTATATGTATTTATACCTAGTGTTCATGTTAATCATTTATACTTTGTATGTTTGTCACATTGTTGACCGTGTGTTCATTGTTACACATTGACTGTGTGACATGTTGCTTGTGTGTACATTGTTGACCATTGTGTGGTACATTGTTGACCTGTTGTGTGGTACATTGTTGACCTGTTATGTATTTGATTCATTACTTTTAATTGTATATTGTGTTGTACATGTTGACTGTTATGAAGTACCGTGGTACATTTCCATATTATTATTATGTATGTATTGTAATTTAATTTTGACTGTGATGTACATTGTTACGTCATGTTAGTTTACATGTGACCTGTGTACGACTTGGTACAATGTTGACCATATGTGTGTACATCACTGTGGTGAATTTTGACCTGGTTAAGTTGTGTTGGTGTGACATTGTTGACCTGTGTGTGGTCATTGTTACTTGTGTGACATGTGACTTGTGTGTGGTACATTGTTGACCTGTGTGTTGGTACATTGTTGACCTGTGTGTGGTACATTGTGACCTGTGATGTGGTACTTACTTGTTTGACTCTGTGTGTGTACATTGTTGACTGTATGTGTGTACATTTGACCTGTGTTGGTACATTGATTTACATGATGTGTGTACATTGTTGACCTGTGTTGGTACATTGTTGACCTGTTGTGTACATTGACTCTGTATGTGTACATGTTGACTTGTTGTGTAATTGTTGACTGTGTGTGGTACATTTGACTTGTGTGTACATTGTTGACTTGTTGGTACATGTGACCGTGTGTACAGTACCTTGTGGTATTTGACCTTGTGGGTACATTGTATGACTTGTGTGTGGACATTGTTGACCTGTGTGTGGTACATGTTGACCTGTGTGTGGTACATTGTTGACCTGTGTGTGTACATTGTTGACCTGTGTGTGTACTGTTGACTGTGTGTGTACATTGTTGACTGTGTGTGGTACATTGTTACCTGTGTGTGTACATGTTGACCTTGTGGTACATTTGTGTGTGGTAATGTGACTGTGTGAGTACATTTGACCTGTGTGTGGTACATATGTTGACATGTGATGTGTGTACATTGTTGACCTGTGTGTGGTACATTGTTGACCTGTGTGTGTGGTACATTGTGACCGTGTGTGTGTACTGTTGACCTTGTGTGTACATTGTTGACATGTGTGTGTGGTACATTGTTGACCTGTGTGTGGTACATTGTTGACCTGTGTGTGGTACATTGTTGACCGTTGTTACATTGTTGACCTGTGTGTGGTACATTGTTGACCTGTGTGTGTGGTACATTGTTGACCTGTGTGTGTGGTACATGTTGACCTGTGTGTGGTACATTGTTGACCTGTGTGTGGTACATTGTTGACCTGTGTGTATGTGATGTACATTGTTGACCTGTGTGTGGTACATTGTTGACCTGTGTGTGGTACATTGTTGACCTTTGTCTTGTTGACTGGTGTGGTACATTGTTGACCTGTGTGTGGTACATTGTTGACCTGTGTGTGGTACATTGTTGACCTGTGTGTGGTACATTGTTGACCTGTGTGTGGTACATTGTTGACCTTATGTGTGTGGTACATTGTTGACCTGTGTGTGGTACATTGTTGACCTGTGTGTGGTACATTGTTGACCTGTGTGTGGTACATGTGCCTGGTTGACATTGTTGACGGTGTGGTACATACTTTATGTTGACCTGTGTGTGGTACATTGTTGACCTGTGTGGTACATTGTTGACCTTGTTGGTACATGTTGACCTGGTTGTACTTTGATGTTGTGGTACATTGTTGACCTGGTGTGTACATTGTGACTGTGGGTACATGTTGACCTGTGTGTGGTACATTGTTGACTCCTTGTGTTGGTGTGTGGTACATGTTGACTTTTGTGTGGTGTGGTGTTACTTGTATGACCTGTGTGTGGTACATACTGTTGTATTGACCTGTGTATGTGGTGGTACATTGACCTTGTGTGGTACATGTGACCTGTGTGTGGATGACGTATGTTGACCTGTGTTGTGGTACATTGTTGACCTTGGTGAGTGAGTGGTACATGTGACCTGTGTGTGGTACATTGTGACGTGTGTGGTACATTGTTGACCTGTTGTGTGTACATTGTTGACCTGTGTGTGTACATGTGACCGTGTGTGGTAATTGTTGACCTGGTGGATTACTGTGTGTACATTGTTGACTGTGTGTGTGCTGTGATTGTGTGGTACTTGTTGACCTTGTGTGTACATGTTGACCTGGGTAGTACCGTGGTGTACATTGTTGACCTGTGTGTGGTACATTGTTGACCTGTGTGTGGTACATTGTTGACCTGTGTGTGGTACATTGTTGACCTGTGTGTGGTACATTGTTGACCTGTGTGTGGTACATTGTTGACCTGTGTGTGGTACATTGTTGACCTGTTGTGTGGTACACTGTTGACCTGTGTGTTGGTACACTTGTTGACCTGTGTGTGTGGTACATTGTTGACCTGTGTGTGTGGTACACTGTTGACCTGTGTGTGGTACATTGTTGACCTGTGTGTGGTACATTGTTGACCTGTGTGTGTGGTACATTGTTGACCTGTGTGTGTGGGTACATGTTGACCTTGTGTGTGGTACATTGTTGACCTGTGTGGTACATTGTTGATTGTTTGGTACATTGTTGACCTGTGTGTGGTACATTGTTGACCTGTGTGTGTGTACATTGTTGACCTGTTGTGTGGTACATTGTTGACCTTGTGTGGTACATTGTTGACCTGTGTGTGGTACATTGTTGACCTGTGTGTGGTACATTGTTGACCTGGTGTGGTACATTGTTGACCTGTGTGTGTGGTACATTGTTGACCTGTGTGTGTGTACATTGACGACCTGTGTGTGGTACATTGTTGACCTGTGTGTGTGGTACATTGTTGACCTGTGTGTGTGGTACATTGTTGACCTGTGTGTGTGGTACATTGTTGACCTTGTTGTGGGGTGGTTACATTGTATGACCTGTGTGTGTGGTGCATTGTTGACCTGTGTGTGGTGACCACAGATCATCCGACAGATACAGAAGTCAGTGAACAGCAAGTTACACTGAAGTGATAAAGACTGATTGGCTGGCTGTCCGTCTGTCTGTCTGTCAGTTTCTAATACATCTTGCTCGCGCACGCGCGCGCACACACACACACACGTTTACAAACCTGTTCATACGCAGACGAACACACACTCTCTCACTCACATATAAATACCTACACACACATATATACACACAAATAAATGCACACACATACACATGCACAAACATACACACACGCACGTACACACACACAAATAAATGCACATACACACACCTACACACACACCACCACACACACACACACACACACACACACACACACACACACACACACACACACACACACACACACACACACACAGACACACACACAACACACCACACACACACACACAGCACGACACAAACACACACACACACACACACACACACACACACCACACAACACAGACACAACACACACACACCACACACACACACACACACACACACACACACACACAACACACACACACACACACACACACAGACACACAACACACACACACACACACACACACACACACACACACACACACACACACACTGCCAAGGAATTATACAGCAAAGCAAAACAAAAACTGTAGAAGTCTCAGGTCCACTGCAGAAACCTGGGTGTGCTGGATAAGCCGATTACCTTCCACCATAATCCAGGTCACAGTTTTCAACCTGGGTATCTGACATTGACAGAACACAGCTGTGTTTGCGCCCACCATAATCCAGGTCACAGTTTTCAACCTGGGTATCTGACTGACATTGACAGAACACAGCTGTGTTTGCATCCACCATAAGCCAGGTCACAGTTTTCAACCTGGGTTTGGTGACGTCACCCGCCATGACACACCGTCCAACACCACCCTTCAGCACATCCTGAAAGAAGGCCGTCACCAAGATCAAAAGAGGAAGAGCTGGGTGGTCAATATCACAGACTGGACCATCCTCAGTATGTCTGAATGTTTGTTGCGTCCCCACAGACAGAGAAGAGTGGGTGGTCAATATCACAGACTGGACATCCTCATATGTCTGAACTGTTTGTTGCTGTACCCCACAGACAGAGGAAGAGCTGGGTGGTCAATATCACAGACTGGACCATCCTCAGTATGTCTGAACTGTTTGTTGCTGTACCCCACAGACACAGGAAGAGCTGGGTGGTCAATATCACAGACTGGACCAACCTCAGTATGTCTGAACTGTTTGTTGCTGTACCCCACAGACAGAGGAAGAGCTGGGTGGTCAATATCACAGACTGGACCAACCTCAGTATGTCTGAACTGTTTGTTGCTGTACCCCACAGACACAGGAAGAGCTGGGTGGTCAATATCACAGACTGGACCAACCTCAGTATGTCTGAACTGTTTGTTGCTGTACCCTCACAGACAGAGGAAGAGCTGGGTGGTCAATATCACAGACTGGACCAACCTCAGTATGTCTGAACTGTTTGTTGCTGTATCTCACAGACAGAGGAAGAGCTGGGTGGTCAATATCACAGACTGGACCAAATCCTCAGTATGTCTGAACTGTTTGTTGCTGTATCTCACAGACAGAGGTGAAAAATCCTGTGTGCTGTTGCATCTTGTCACTTCCCCCACATGCAAGAACACAAAGTGAAGAAAACACAAAGAGTTGATTGATACATGCTGCAAGTTCTGCATAAAAGTGATCAGAGTGGTCAGCCATTGTGTGTGCATTGTTCGGTAGTAGAACTTTGGTTTTGAACGCACGTAGTTTGAAAAAAAAACCAACAACAATTACTTGCGTTTGACTTGGTACACATTTTGGCATTATGACTTAGTTTTGAATGGTACTTTTGGACCTAATTGGTATGAAAAGCTTTTATTTTTATTTTTTTGTTTGACGTTTAAACATAATTTGGTTGGAGAACTTAGCTATGGAGGTCTACGTTGGACACAGTTCGATGTTAAGGCTCAGTTGACCACAGTTAATGTTTGGATGTAGTTCGGTTTTCAGACTTAGCTTTGGATAGTTTGCATTGGATGGAATTCAGTATTGTCTTTGTTTTGGACTGTTAATGTTTGGACATAATTTGGTATTCAGACTTAGTTTTGGACACTTTCAGTTTGGACATAATTTATTATCACGACTTACTTTTGGCCGGTTTATGTTTGGTCTTTGTTCGGCCAAATTTTCTGACGGGAAGACCGTCGTTAAAAAACACGGGGAACACTTTGCCGTTACCGTGAGGACAGACCTTGGGGGGGAAGGCCTTGCTGCTTTTCTTTGAAGACTCTGCGGGTTTTCGGCGACTGGCAAACTTGTCATAGTCCTGACCCTCCACCATCTTGCCAGTCACCACGTCTAGCCACTCTTTGTCGGCATCCTCACCGGAAAGAGAGTTGGAACGACTGAAGGAGTTGTCTCTCCTGAAGGCGAAATGAGCGATGCGTTGCTTCTTGTGGTAGGACGTGGGGTCAGTGACCTTGACCTCCTGTTCCTTCATCAAGTCCAACAAGGTTTTGGACCTGTGGTAGTTGTGTAAAACGTGACTGGTCCCCGAATTGTCCCAAGTGATCTGTCCACCACGGGGAGTATTAAAGGCAACGCCGACTTGTCCACCGCGGGGAGTGTTAAAACCAGCACCAGCAGCTTGCCCGGCACGGGGAGTGTTAAAAGCACTACTGCCTGTGTCCCTGTCATTCCACAGAGACAAAGGTCCCACATCTGTCAGATCGGGCAGAGAACAACTTTTCTGTCGGGAGCACCTGAACGACACCTTGCTCAGCGGGTCCTCGGCCAAGTCAGGAAGGTTGCCCATCATGTGACAAGGTGGAGGGTCTCCACTGAAGGACAGGATTGTCAGTTTGGAACACTGTCGAACGTTTCTCTTGCCGCTGGCTTTCTCTGCCTGCTCCATGAAGCTGACCGACTTGGTGAAGCCCGGGACAGTCTTCCGTTTAGTCATCAGCTCTGTGCTGGTGCCGACAGAAGACATTCTCTTTCCCACGTCTTGAGAGGATCTTCTCTTTCCAACCTGGACATCCTTCTTGACCTCCTGACCTTTGACCTTCTCTGACGTCACTTCCGGCTCCGTCATAAAGGTGACGGAGCGTGCGGTAGAGGGGGTGGGGGAAAGTGTCTGTGACGGCTTGAGGTCCGAATCGTCGTGGGTGAAGTGGATGGGGCTTGTGGCCACATCCACCCTGAGGATTGGGGATGGTCGATTCATGGTGGACAGCTGGGGTAGGTCTACTTTGGGCGTCAGTCGGTAGGGAACTTCCGGTAAACTCTCATTCTGCAACAATACAATACAAAACTTTATAGGGCATTACAGTACAATACAAAACTTTACAGGGCATTACAGTACAATACAAAACTTTATAGGGCATTACAGTACAATACAAAACTTTATAGGGCATTACAGTACAATACAAAACTTTATAGGGCAGTACAGTACAATACAAAACTTTACAGGGCATTACAGTACAATACAAAATTTACAGGGATTACAGTACAATACAAAACTTTATAGGGCATTACAGTACAATACAAAACTTTATAGGGCATACAGTACAATACAAAAATTACAGGGCATTACAGTACAATACAAAAGTTAAGGGAATTACAGTACAATACAAAACTTATAGGGCAATACAGTACAATACAAAAGATTAAGGGCATTACAGTACAATACAAAATGATTACAGGGGATTACAGTACAATACAAAACTTTACAGGGCATTACAGTACAATACAAAATTTATAGGGCAGTACAGTACAATACAAAACTTTAAGGGCAGTACAATACAATACAAAACTTTACAGGGCAGTACAGTACTATACAAAACTTTATAGGGCAGTACAGTACAATACAAAACTTTATAGGGCAGTACAGTACAATACAAAACTTTATAGTACATTACAGTACTATACAAAACTTTATAGGGCATTACAGTACAATACAAAACTTTATAGGGCATTACAGTACAATACAAAACTTTAAGGCATTACAGTACATACAAAACTTTATAGGGCATTACAGTACAATACAAAACTTTAAGGGCATTACAATACAATACAAAACTTTACAGGGCATTACAGTACAATACAAAACTTTAAGGGCATTACAGTACAATACAAAACTTTAAGGTCATTACAATACAATACAAAACTTTATAGGGCATTACAGTAAATACAAAACTTTATAGGGCATTACAGTACAATACAAAACTTTACAGGGCATTACAGATGCAATACAAAACTTTATAGGGCATTACAGTACAATACAAAACTTTATAGGGCATTACAGTACAATACAAAACTTTATAGGGCATTACAGTAAATACAAAACTTTATAGGGCATTACAGTACAATACAAAACTTTATAGGGCATTACAGTACAATACAAAACTTTACAGGGCATTACAGTACAATACAAAACTTTAAGGGCATTACAGTACAATACAAAAATTTACAGGGCATTAAGTACAATACAAAACTTTACAGGGCATTACAGTACAATACAAAATTACAGGGCATTACAGTACAATACAAAAGATTACAGGGCATTACAGTACAATACAAAAGATTACAGGGCATTACAGGTAGAAAGAAACTCTAGGGAGAGCTAGACAACAGAAGGTCTTCAGAGAAGTAACCCCCTTTAGACAAGTGTTTCGGCCCTGAATTCCTTACACTCTCGGGGGGCCGGGCCACATCCAGGTCATGACTCCTGGATGCCCTTCTGCTGTTGTCTATTTTTTTTTTTTTTTTTTTCCACGCCGGGGAGCGAACCTGGGCGATTCTGCGCTTCAGAACTGCGGTACGCGGTTTTACCAATGTGCTAACGGGGCACACATCATCTGTAGGGAATTTAATCCTTATGAAGTTCACTTTTTCGTTCCTCCTTGCCCAGATCCAGTTTGAGCTCCTTTCTGCTGCCTCTGCCATCGCTTTAAGGGCTCTAGTCCTCTTCTTCCCAGAAATGGCGAGTTGTTTCATGAGATCATAAGCGGAGGTGCCCACAAACCCTCTTGCCCCGACCTCTATGGCGAAGATTTTGACCCGCAGACCTGCTTTCTTCAGGGTGCTGGCAAGACCGGCGTATTTTTCGGTCTTGTAGATATGTGCTTCTTCCATTCTGCTTTCGTATGGCACAGTGAGTTCTATCAGAATCACTTGTTTCGAGGAGTCAGAGTGGAGAGCGATGTCTGGTCTCATGCCTGTCTTGCTGATGACATCTGGGTAATTTCTCCACTCTGGGAGGTCTGCTGTACACTCCCAGTCGACTGCTCCATCCAGAAGACCCTTGGCAATGTGCTGGTTGTCATAGCACTTTCGGGCCAGACCTGTTTCCCTCCTGCTTTGTAGAACGTTGTCATAGCAATTGGTGCGTTTGGGGTCATGGTTTTTTCGCTAACCACATCTGTGATCACTTTCAGAACTTGGTTGTGCCTCCATGTATACCTTCCTTGGGCTAGCGCTACTTTGCAAGAGCTTAGGACATGTTCCACTGTTTGTTTCTTCTGACAGAGCGGACATGCTGGGTCGTCTGCTTTCCCCCATTTCACTAAGTTTGCATTCGAGGGGAGCAGGTCATATACAGATCTGAGGAGGAAGCTTATCCTTAGAGGAGCCATGTGCCACATATCGTTCCAGCTGAGACTTCTTTGGAGTGCACTGTCCCATGTTGTCCATTGCCCCTGTTGACCTTGCTGGACTGCCTTCTGCACTCTTTTGACATCTTCTTCTTCCTTCAACTCCTGTATGATCATGTCTCTTTTTTCCTTCCCTTTGGCTTTGGACCACCACTGCATTTTTGTTGCTCCCAGTCCCTGTCTGTTGGTTTGCGTGTGTCCAATTATTTCTTTGATGCTGAGGTTTCTCTTGGCATTGTTTACAGCCTCTTGGACTTTCCACTTTCTGCCAGTTCTCAGCTTTGGATGAACTGATCTCACGATATTGTCTTCCGATTCCTCCAGCATGCTCAACAGTCTTGCTTTTCCAACTTTGTATTCCTCCACTATGGATTTGAGAGGTAGCTTCAGCATTGCTTGACGACAGTAGAATGCAACATCAGTGAGACCAGGTGGGACACCGAGCCATTTTCTTGTGTATTTGTTGATTTTGGCTTCCATTGCTTCGACTGTGCTGGTGCAAATGTCATAGATTAGCAGTGGCCACAGCAGCTTTGGTATCAGCATGAACTGTAGACACCAGACTTTGTATTTGCCTGGCAGTCCGCAGTTATCTATTTTCTTCAGGCCTTCTTCTGCTGTTTGCTTGGTTTCACATCCCCTTTGTGTGTCTTTCAGGGAGTCATCATACCATCTTCCGAGACTTTTTACTGGCTCTTCTGTGACAGTGGGGATGGCTTGGTTGGCTACCATGATTTGACTGAATCTGCCACTTTTCCTTTTCGCAGTGAGAGACTTCGGGATTTCTTAGGTTTGAACCTCATTCTTGAAGAGGCCACCAGCTCATCCAGCTGCTTTAAGATTTGGTGTGTCTCTTCCTCATCCGTGGACAAGACTGTTGTGTCATCCATGAAAGTTTCAGAGGAGGCATCTGGTATCCATCTCCCAGATTCACTGGACCTGAACTCTTCATTGCAGCTTTCAAGATGACTTCCATTGCCAACACGAACAGTATGGGAGAGATTGCACAGCCCATTGCAATGCCCACCTCTAGGTCTATCCAGTCCGTGGTGTATTCTTTGGTAGAGAACCGCATTGAGAACCCTTGGAAATACTTCCTCAGCATTGTTCGGATGTTTTCTGGGATGTGATACATTTCAAGAGCCAGCTGGATCATATCGTGTGGAACTGATCCATATGCATTCGCCAGATCAAGCCAAACTACGTCAATGTCTCTCTTCTCTGTTCTTGCTTTTTGGATGGCATCCCAAATCAACGTGGCATGTTCCAAGCATCCAGGCATTCCTGGTATGCCTCCCTTTTGGACTGACATATCCAGATACTTGTTTTCAGTCAGGTATTTTGTCAATCTTGCTGCCATAACAGAGAAGAAGATTTTCCCCTCGACGTTCAGAAGTGATATTGGCCTGAACTGATTGATGCTGCTGGAGTTCTGCTCCTTCGGAATGTACACTCCTTCAGCTCTCATCCATTGGTCGCTGATCTTCTGGTTCCTCCATGCTGATCGAATCATCTTGTGGAGCCACTCGAGCACTTTTGGGCATTTCTTGTAGAGCAGGTATGGTATTCCGTTTGGTCCAGGTGCTGACTTGGCTCTGGCTTTCTTTACTACGTTCTTCACTTCATCCAGTGTTGGTGGTTTGTTATTGAATTTTCCTTCTGGCGCTGCAGGCCAAACCAGATTCTGGATTTCAAGTGGTGCCTCGCGCTGAGAATCGGAATATGTTTCCCTGAGATGCTGCTCTAGGGTTTCCTTGCCCACTGTGAGAGTCCCTGATTTGGGTTGTTCAAACAGCTTTCTTGCAAAGTCAAAGGGATCTTTGAAGAAACGATCTTGAGTCTTCTTCTTTTTGCTCTTTCTTCGCCTTGTTGATTCCACTTTGCTGAGAGCATTGTGTTTGGCCTTCAGATCTTTCCAGAGTTCCAGGAGCCCTTGCTTCTCGAATTCTGAGGCAGTTTTCATTCGCTTTTTAAGCTTCCTTTTCTCCCTCCGGATGCTCTCCATCTGTTGCTGTCTTCTGGATTTCTGGGGAGGCGTTTTTGTCTTTGGCTGCTTCACTCCATAAGTGTCCCTGCAGATAGAGTATATGATGTCTCCGTATGTGTCAAGTTTGTGTTCCAGCGTACTGTTCCCTATTAGCGCATTCAGCTTAAGGACAAGTTCCTCATCTAATTTCTCCCATTGTTCTTTTGCACCGGCAGGCGGCAAATTGAGTTTTCCACGTTTGGCGTTAAGAGCTTGTGCAAAATCCGCATCAGAACCGTCAGCGTGGATGTCCTTGGCACTATGGTTTAATTCCTGGCCTTGGTCATCCAACGTCTCACCTGCTATCGCAGTGCGCTGCTGCTGGTTCGTATGTGTCTTCAAACAGCCCATTTTTGTCCTGTGGATCTTCATGCCGCGTTTGGTGGTGAATCTCCTTCCACACGCACACGGAAATTCCAACTGGTCATTAATCATGGTCCGTTGTGCGTTTCCAGTCGTGATGGAGTCAGTGCCGATGGATTCATCATTCTCTCCCCCTTTCGATGAATCCTGGGAGCATCTTTCATTTAAAGAACTCGTACAATTACAGTACAATACAAAAGATTACAGGGCATTACAGTACAATACAAAAGATTACAGGGCATTACAGTCAAAATATGTCAATTACAGTCAAGATATGTCAAAACTAATCTTGATTGCGCTTCCAAAGAAAGCTGAAGTTATGGAGTGCAAAATCCATTGTACAATCAGCTTGATGAGTAACAAAAATCCTATGAAGAATAATCCTGATGAGGACAAGGAGCAGAATCAAAAGACACAAATAGCAGAAGAACAAGGAAGGAAATAATGGTGCCATATACATCCTGAGAACTTTCACACAAAGATCAATAGATTTGAATGAGGATTTATGTTTATGTTTTGTTGATTATACCAAGGCTTTTGATCAGGTAAGACAGGAAGAATTGATCAACCAACTAGAAGGGCTCAATGTTGACGGAAAGGATCTAAGAATAATGAGAAATATGCATGGGAACAAATAGCAGCAATGAGGGTAGAAAATGATAAAATCTCTTTCCAAAATATCAAAAGAGGGTGTCACGTGCACAGGGCGGTGCGTGCACATGTTGTTTTGTATCGTGTGCATGGGGTGATGTATGCATGAGTTTTTTATGTCGTGTGCATGGAGTGATGTATGCATGAGTTTTTTATGTCGTGTGCATGGAGTGATGTATGCATGAGTTTTTTATGTCGTGTGCATGGAGTGATGTATGCATGAGTTTTTTATGTCGCGTGCAAAAGGGAATTTTGTGTGCATGTGGATGTAGTTTAGAAAACAGCTGACTCAAGTTGGGAACTTGGTGTGGACTGGGTTTGTTAGTCAGTCTAAAAAAAACCGCCTTGAAAAATAGTCTGGAGCTCCAGGTATTAAAGAAAAAAGAAAAGACGAAGCAGAAGAAGAAAGCAAAAAAAGAAGGCGAAAAGAAGAGGAAGGCGGGAAAGAAAGAAGAAGAGAGAGATGGAGGAGAAGAAGAAGAAAGAAGAGAAGTAGAAAAGAAGAAGATGGACAAGAAAGAGAGAAAGGAGAAGAAGAACAAGAAGAAGAACAAGAAGAAAGCGAAAAAGAAGTGGAAAAGAAAAAGAAGGCGAAACAAAAAGAAGAAAGAAAGAAGTAGAAAAACAAGAAGAAGAAGGTGAAAAAGAAGAGAAAGAAAGTGAATTAGGAGAAAAAGAAGAAGAAAAAAAAAAGAAGGCGAAAAAGAAGGATAAGAAGAAGAAGAGGAACAAGAATAATAAGAAGGAGAAGGAGGGAAGGAAGAAGGAGAATAAGAAGAATAAGGAGAAAGCAAAACAGAGGTAGAGAAGAAAAAGAAGGCAAAGAAGAAGAGGAAAGAGAAGAAAGAGGAGAAGGAGAAGAAAGAAGGAAATATCGAAGGAGAAGGAGAAGAAGAAGGAGAAGAAAAAGAGAAGGAGAAGAAGAAAGAGGAGCAGGAAAAGAAAGAGGAGGAGAAGAAGAAAGAGGAGGAAAGAAAGAAGGAGGAGACAGAGAGGGAGCAGGAGAGACAGAGAGACTTAATATGAAGGTGTGTGGTTGTGAATGTTGTATGTTGTATGTTGTATGTTGTATGTTGAATGTTGTATGTTGTATGAGTGATGTGTGAAGGTCAGTAATAATAAATGTACAAAAATCATATCGCAATTTGTTAAGTGCCATTGGTTGAAAGGAGAGCGTGCAGTTGCGTGACGGACGAATGCTTTTTGCATGTGTTGATTGCGTGAAATATGTACAAAGCGTGACAGAGGGGTGAGGCAGGGTTGTGTTCTGTCACCACATTTGTTGTCACTTTGCACAGAAGTCATCATGGGAAGCCTGGAGGAACACCCTGGGGTGACGGTTGGAGGAACACTCTGGGGTGACGGTTGGAGGAACACCCTGGGGTGACGGTTGGAGGAACACCCTGGGGTGACGGTTGGAGGAACACCCTGGGGTGACGGTTGGAGGAACACCCTGGGGTGAAGGTTGGAGGAACACCCTGGGGTGACGGTTGGAGGAACACCCTGGGGTGACGGTTGGAGGAACACCTGGGGTGACGGTTGGAGGAACACCCTGGGGTGACGGTTGGAGGAACACCTGGGGTGACGGTTGGAGGAACACCCTGGGGTGAAGGTTGGAGGAACACCCTGGGGTGACGGTTGGAGGAACACCCTGGGGTGACGGTTGGAGGAACACCCTGGGGTGACGGTTGGAGGAACACCCTGGGGTGACGGTTGGAGGAAGGATGATAATCTTCGTAATGCAGCTGAGACCATTCTAATTGCGGAGGATGAAAAAGACCTACAAAATTTTGTTATTTATAACAGAAATAAAACAGAAATAAAGAGCTGGAACTAAATGGCAGGAGGACTGAAGTCATGGTAATCAATAAAAACCAAGAAGTCCCCTCAAGCAAAATAACAGCAAACGGCACGGGAAAAGGTTGATGGGTTTGGATGTCTAGGAGCAATCATCTCCGCCAGATGGCGGATGCACATTGGAAATGCCCAACAGAATCGGCTGGGCTGATGCAGACTTTGGGAAGATGGGAGGTGTTCTCACCCACAAATGCCCATCAATTAACATCAGCAAGGGAGTTGTTTAGTATAGATGGAACCAATATCTTTGTATGGGTGTTTAGTGTGGACAGTCAACACACAAGGTCAGAAGACACTGGGGCAGCTGAAATGTGGTTTCCGGGGGAAATGTTAAGAGTTCCATGGACAGCAAAGAAGACAGGTTAGACAGTCTTGAAGGAGACAGATACAAACAGAACATTAATGAAGAAGATCAGGAAAAGACGGGAAACATTTAAAGGACATTTTATGAGATAAGAGAAATTGGAGCACCTCGTCACAACAGGAAAGCTGGAGGGAAAGGGAGCACCAGATAGATCCGAGGAGAAAATATTGGGCGGACTTGCAGAGTGGGTGGGGACAGAGAAGGTGGGAGATGTGCTTGCAGCGGTAAGGGATAGATTTGTATGGAGGAATATGATCGCCAATGCCATGCGGCAGGGCACATGATGATGATGACACAAAACATTTAGAGTAATATTTACACTGATAACAAACTTGAAGACATATACGAAACGTGTTAGGGGACGACGAAAGAGAGAGACAGTAACCTGCACCTTGCCCACACCTCGATGTACATATATTACAACATACATAAAACATTCAGAGCAATACTCACACTGATGACAAAGTTAAAGACACAACAACAGACACTGACCTGCACCTTGCCCACACCTCGATGTACATAATTACAACATGTACAAAATATTTAGAGCAATACTCACACTGATGACAAAGTTAAAGGACACAACAACAGACACTGACCTGCACCTTGCCCACACCTCGATGTACATATATTACCACATGTACAAAATATTTAGAGCAATACTCACACTGATGACAAAGTTAAAGACACAACAACAGACACTGACCTGCACCTTGCCACACCTCGATGTACATATATTACAACATGTACAAAATATTTAGAGCAATACTCACACTGATGACAAAGTTAAAGACACAACAACAGACACTGACCTGCACCTTGCCCACACCTCGATGTACATATATTACAACATGTACAAAATATTTAGATCAATACTCACACTGATGACAAAGTTAAAGACACAACAACAGACACTGACCTGCACCTTGCCCACACCTCGATGTGCCAGTCGGAAGGATAGGAAGCTCTGTCTGAAGACCGACCAGGGTCAGTGGGGGTGTCGATCAGGTGTCTCCCCACCCTCCGCTCTTCACCTCCCCTCTCACACTCTCCCTCCCCCTCACCGCTGCCCGCTCCACAGTCCACGGCAGCAGCAACAACATCAGCGTCCGCTCCAGCCACCGGCAGCACAGAACTCTGACCTGCTGGTTTGTTCCAAGTGCTGATGGTAGTGCTGGTAATGGCCGAGCTGGTGGCAGAGGAGGAGGAGGTGGTGGTGGTGGTGGTGGTGGTGGTTGTGAGGCGGAAAGACACAGTATTAGTGACGGTAATACTTGGAAGACGAAGACTTGCGCGAGCTGAGGTCATAGTTGATCACTTTCTTTTTTAAAATTTTTTTTTACGGGTACTTAAGTGCCAGGCTTTGGCCAATCTGGAGACTTTGGACCTGAGGAAAGAAAAAAGAATATGAGAATGGGATCAGCACAGTGTGAGAACAAACAAGTTCCAACTGACTCATTGTGAGTTGGTTTGTCCTGTGGTTTATCCTGTGGTTTGTCCTGTTGTTTGTCCTGTGGTTTGTCCTGTGGTTTGTCCTGTGGTTTGTCCTGTGGTTTGTCCTGTGGTTTGTCTTGTTTTAATTCGTACCCCCTTACCTTCTCCTTTTCTACCCCATCTCTCTCACACACTCACACACACACACACACACACACACACACACACACACACACACACACACACAACACACACACAACACCACACACACACACACACACACACACACGACGACGACGACCCAAAACTAGCCGCAACAGACTCGGGGGGGGGGGGGGGGGGACAGCCAGACAGCAGAAGATCCTCACAGGACAAGCTGACCTCCAGCAAGTGTTTTGGCGCTACGCTCCTTACAGTCTTAAGAGGGCCAGGCCACATCTACATCAGATTTTGCGTTTTTCCTCCATCTAGGTTCGAACCCATGCCTTCAGCTGGTAGAGTATCGCAAGGCCAAGTCACGGATGTCTTAACCACTTAGCTACAGACACTGGCAACATACAGGGGAAGTTTAAGCATTATGAAGTTCACTTTTGTTCTTCCTGGTCCACATCCAGCTGGTACTCCTTTCAGCAGTTCTTGCCATTGCTTTTAGGGCTCTGCCATTGCCTTTAGGGCTCTGCCATTGTCTTTAGGGCTCTGCCATTGTCTTTAGGGCTCTGCCATTGTCTTTAGGGCTCTGCCATTGTCTTTAGGGCTCTGCCATTGTCTTTAGGGCTCTGCCATTGCCTTTAGGGCTCTGCCATTGTCTTTAGGGCTCTGGTCCTCTCCTGCCATTGCCTTTAGGGCTCTGGTCCTCTCCTGCCATTGTCTTTAGGGCTCTGGTCCTCTCCTGCCATTGTCTTTAGGGCTCTGGTCCTCTCCTGCCATTGTCTTTAGGGCTCTGGTCCTTTCCTGCCATTGTCTTTAGGGCTCTGGTCCTCTCCTGCCATTGTCTTTAGGGCTCTGGTCCTCTCCTGCCATTGTCTTTAGGGCTCTGGTCCTTTCCTGCCATTGTCTTTAGGGCTCTGCCATTGCCTTTAGGGCTCTGGTCCTTTCCTGCCATTGTCTTTAGGGCTCTGCCATTGTCTTTAGGGCTCTGCCATTGTCTTTAGGGCTCTGCCATTGCCTTTAGGGCTCTGCCATTGTCTTTAGGGCTCTGCCATTGTCTTTAGGGCTCTGCCATTGTCTTTAGGGCTCTGCCATTGCCTTTAGGGCTCTGCCATTGTCTTTAGGGCTCTGCCATTGCCTTTAGGGCTCTGCCATTGTCTTTAGGGCTCTGGTCCTTTCCTGCCATTGTCTTTAGGGCTCTGCCATTGTCTTTAGGGCTCTGCCATTGTCTTTAGGGCTCTGCCATTGCCTTTAGGGCTCTGCCATTGTCTTTAGGGCTCTGCCATTGCCGTTAGGGCTCTGCCATTGTCTTTAGGGCTCTGCCATTGTCTTTAGGGCTCTGGTCCTCTCCTGCCATTGTCTTTAGGGCTCTGCCATTGTCTTTAGGGCTCTGCCATTGCCTTTAGGGCTCTGCCATTGTCTTTAGGGCTCTGCCATTGTCTTTAGGGCTCTGCCATTGTCTTTAGGGCTCTGCCATTGTCTTTAGGGCTCTGGTCCTCTCCTGCCATTGTCTTTAGGGCTCTGCCATTGTCTTTAGGGCTCTGCCATTGTCTTTAGGGCTCTGCCATTGTCTTTAGGGCTCTGGTCCTCTCCTGCCATTGTCTTTAGGGCTCTGCCATTGTCTTTAGGGCTCTGCCATTGTCTTTAGGGCTCTGCCATTGCCTTTAGGGCTCTGGTCCTCTCCTGCCATTGCCTTTAGGGCTCTGGTCCTCTCCTGCCATTGCCTTTAGGGCTCTGGTCCTCTCCTGCCATTGCCTTTAGGGCTCTGCCATTGCCTTTAGGGCTCTGGTCCTCTCCTGCCATTGCCTTTAGGGCTCTGGTCCTCTCCTGCCATTGCCTTTAGGGCTCTGGTCCTCTCCTGCCACTGTCTTTAGGGCTCTGGTCCTCTCCTGCCATTGCCTTTAGGGCTCTGCCATTGCCTTTAGGGCTCTGGTCCTCTCCTGCCACTGTCTTTAGGGCTCTGGTCCTCTCCTGCCATTGTCTTTAGGGCTCTGGTCCTGTCCTGCCATTGTCTTTAGGGCTCTGGTCCTGTCCTGCCATTGTCTTTAGGGCTCTGGTCCTGTCCTGCCATTGTCTTTAGGGCTCTGGTCCTGTCCTGCCCACAAACCGAGAGCTGTTTCATGAAGTCATAGACGGACGTGCATACGAACCCCTGACTCCAACGTCTATGGTAAACACTCTGGCCTGAAAGCTGAATTTCCTGAGTTGCTAGTGACAATGAGTTTGGGGTGACGATTGACTTCAACCACACTGCTTTGGGTGTTGTGTGTGTGTGTGTAGTGTGTGGTGTGTGTGTGTGTATGTGTGGTGTGTAGTGTGTGTGTGTGTGTGGTGTTGTGTGTGTGTGTGGTGTGTGTGTTGTGTGTGTGTGTGTGTGTGTGTGTGTGTGTGTGTGTGTGTGTTTCATTGACTGTCAGTTCAGCTGTGTATGCCTTGCGGACTGAAGAAGTGGGCAAAACACGGTCAGTTGGCATTGTTGGTACTCATGCACAGAGACAACTCATGCACAGAGACAACTCATGCACAGAGACAACTCATGCACAGAGACAACTCATGCACAGAGACAACTCACTAATCCATTGGTGCAGTGTTGGCTCAGTGGTTAAGATCACTTGCTGACTATGCGAAAATCGCCAGGTTCAAATCTTGGGTTGGACAGGGATTTTTCTCCCCTTTCCATTACCACTGGAGTGGGCTGAGTGCTAGTCTTTCAATGTTTGGAGTTTTTTCCAAAAGGAATTCATGGCACTAGGACAATTCCATACACGCTCCCCCCAAGTCTGCCAGCAATTATCTGCCAGTCCCCGAGTCTGCACAAAACCCTATTCTGGCAAACTCTTGAAATGGGGGGGAGGGGGAGGGAGACAGACTTTTGAAACGGTAAGCTGATACCACCAGATGAAAACATTAAGATAGGCAGCCAACAGGTCAGTGGACATATGTACAGTAAGCTGATACCACTAGATGAAAACATTAAGATAGGCAGCCAACAGGCCAGTGGAAACATTAAGATAGGCAGCCAACAGGCCAGTGGAAACATTAAGATAGGCAGCCAACAGGCCAGTGGAAACATTAAGATAGGCAGCCAACAGGCCAGCTTTTAATATTATGGGCTGGGATTGAACTTGAGATATCAGAGTTTATGGTTTCATAATGCAGGCCTGTTGGTTCTTTGGACACAGTCGGGACTCAAGACCTGATATCTTGAGTTCAATCCCAGCTCGCAACTTTTAAAACTGTCCTGTTGGCTCCCGTCTTAATGTTTCCACTGGCCTGTTGGCTGCCCGTCTTAATGTTTCCACTGGCCTTGGCTGCCCGTCTTAATGTTTCCATCATTCTGGTGGTGTCAGCTTACTGTTTCATAGTCCACTGGCCTGTTGGCTGCCCGTCTTAATATTTCCATCATTCTGGTGGTGTCAGCTTACTGTTTCATAGGTCCACTGGCCTGTTGGCTGCCCGTCTTAATGTTTCCATCATTCTGGTGGTGTCAGCTTACTGTTTCATAAGTCCACTGGCCTGTTGGCTGCCCGTCTTAATATTTCCATCATTCTGGTGGTGTCAGCTTACTGTTTCATAGGTCCACTGGCCTGTTGGCTGCCCGTCTTAATGTTTCCATCATTCTGGTGGTGTCAGCTTACTGTTTCATAGGTCCACTGGCCTGTTGGCTGCCCGTCTTAATGTTTCCATCATTCTGGTGGTGTCAGCTTACTGTTTCTTAGGTCCTTTCTCCCCCCTCCCCTTCGCCCATTTCAAGACTTGCCAGTTCATAGGTTATTGCGCAGGCGCAGTTAGTCAGCCAGATAACTGTTGACAGATTTGGATGGAGCGCATATGGAACTGTCCGAGTGAAATGAAACATGTTTGCACAAAGTTCAGTCTGTGTGACGGCAATGTCAACCCCAACCAATCAGTGTAGGCCTAGCAGTGACAGCGCTGTATGCACCGTGTGTTAGTCTCGGCGGATTAACGATAATCTGGCGGCTGATCCGTTAGATCAATGGAGTGCTAACAGTCAGTGTGTGTGTGTGTGTGTGTGTGTGTGTGTGTGTGTGTGTGTGTGTGTGTGTGTGTGTGTGTGTGGGGTGTGTGTGTGTGTTTTGTGTGTGTGTGTGTGTGTGTGTGTGTGTGTGTGTGGTGTGTGTGTGTGTGTGTGTGTGTGTGTGTGTGTGTTGTGGACAGAAGAGAAACAATCATAGCCAAAGACTGAACGCTCACTTTACCCCTACCACACACTGTGTTTTCATTTCATTTTCCCCTTGCTTCACGCGTCATCGACGTTTTCACTGTCCTGTTCCTCCCTACCACCTCCCACCCCCACCCGCTCTCTCTCTCCCCTCCCCCCCCCCACCTCTCTCTCCATTATTTGCCTCGGCCAGTGCAAATGCCTGTAAGTCTTATAAAGAGTTCTTCAGTAAAAGTAGCTACAATGAAAAATCAGGAAATGTCAAAAATATCAGGCATCGTGAAGTTTATTTATTCGCCGATCGGAACCAGAAAAAAACACGACAAAAATCAGAACGCATATTTAATACAACCAGACAAAGACAGGCGCAAATTTTCGACCAACTGGCCTTTGTCAAGGGTAAAAGTAAGATCACAAACGAACGAAAGTCAAACACAAAAATTAGGAGAAAAAGACTGAAGCTTCCCATTGCTTCGTCCAGTGAGAGGAAAGGACGAGCAGCCGGGAAGTGTCAGTCTTCTAATTGCTGTTTGTTCATTTGTCATCTCACGTTTATGCTTGGCCGAAAATGTGCGCCTGTCTTGCTTTCTAATTCTGTTTTCGGTTTTTTTTCTTCTGGTTCCTGTTTGCTTGAACGCGGGTGGTCGCACTTGTTTTGAATATTCGCCGATTGTCTTTTTTTTTTTTTTTTTTAAAGGGGGGGGGGGGGGTTGCAGCTTTGAAATCATATCTTTCTGTTATTCATATGAAATGTTTGGGCAATCAGAAACTCAAAATACCATATCTTAAATCATGATTGTTTATGTAATGTATTATCAGGCCTCCCGATTCCAAATGAAAGCAAATGTCTGAAAATGTAGGGGGGTCTGGGGGCATGCTCCCCCGGAAAATGTTTTTGAATATAGATACAAAATAGAGCAATCTGACTCTATCTGGCACAAGTTTAGGCTTGCTTATGATTCTTTGTACTGAAACAAACAATTTATACACATGGTATCAGATTTCAAGAAAAATAATTTTGTGAGTAGGCCTATTTTTCTAATGTATGCTCCAACAAACATTTAACAGCAACCTAGACTGAACAGCTTCAAGGTTCTTTACAGTTTTCTGCCTCATCCGGTGCTTCTTTGCCCTGAAATGGTCTGAAAGTTTGTGGATGCCTGCTCAGTTGTAGTTATTATAATTGTCTTCACAGCAGCACAAGACACAGTAGGCTATGCCAGCCTCTGTCATTATTATAATTGTCTTCACAGCAGCACAAGACACAGTAGACTATGCCAGCCTCTGTCATTATTATAATTGTCTTCACAGCAGCACAAGACACAGTAGGCTATGCCAGCCTCTGTCATTATTATAATTGTCTTCACAGCAGCACAAGACACAGTAGACTATGCCAGCCTCTGTCATTATTATAATTGTCTTCACAGCAGCACAAGACACAGTAGGCTATGCCAGCCTCTGTCATTATTATAATTGTCTTCACAGCAGCACAAGACACAGTAGGCTATGCCAGCCTCTGTCATTATTATAATTGTCTTCACAGCAGCACAAGACACAGTAGGCTATGCCAGCCTCTGTCATTATTATAATTGTCTTCACAGCAGCACAAGACACAGTAGGCAA
This sequence comes from Monoplex corrugatus, assembly GCA_030674185.1. Classification (NCBI taxonomy): domain Eukaryota; kingdom Metazoa; phylum Mollusca; class Gastropoda; order Littorinimorpha; family Ranellidae; genus Monoplex; species Monoplex corrugatus. The sequence continues at coordinate 70,079,840 of JAPXFY010000022.1, forward strand.
TGCCAGCCTCTGTCATTATTATAATTGTCTTCACAGCAGCACAAGACACAGTAGGCTATGCCAGCCTCTGTCATTATTATAATTGTCTTCACAGCAGCACAAGACACAGTAGGCTATGCCAGCCTCTGTCATTATTTTAATTGTCTTCACAGCAGCACAAGACACAGTAGGCTATGCCAGCCTCTGTCATTATTATAATTGTCTTCACAGCAGCACAAGACACAGTAGGCTATGCCAGCCTCTGTCATTATTATAATTGTCTTCACAGCAGCACAAGACACAGTAGGCTATGCCAGCCTCTGTCATTATTATAATTGTCTTCACAGCAGCACAAGACACAGTGGGCAATGCCAGCCTCTGTCATTATTATAATTGTCTTCACAGCAGCACAAGACACAGTAGGCTATGCCAGCCTCTGTCATTATTATAATTGTCTTCACAGCAGCACAAGACACAGTAGGCTATGCCAGCCTCTGTCATTATTATAATTGTCTTCACAGCAGCACAAGACACAGTAGGCTATGCCAGCCTCTGTCATTATTTTAATTGTCTTCACAGCAGCACAAGACACAGTAGGCTGTGCCAGCCTCTGTCATTATTATAATTGTCTTCACAGCAGCACAAGACACAGTAGGCTATGCCAGCCTCTGTCATTATTATAATTGTCTTCACAGCAGCACAAGACACAGTAGGCTATGCCAGCCTCTGTCATTATTATAATTGTCTTCACAGCAGCACAAGACACAGTAGGCTATGCCAGCCTCTGTCATTATTATA
>JAPXFY010000022.1:70088116-70093116 GCA_030674185.1 Monoplex corrugatus
AGCCAGCCAGCCAGTCAGTCAGTCAGTTAGTCAGCATTCAACCAGTCAGTCAGTCAGTCAGCCAGTCAGTCAGTCAGTCAGCCAGCCAACCAATCAGCCAGCCAGCCAGTCAGTCAGCCAGCCAGCCAACCAATCAGTCAGTCAGCCAGCCATCCAATCAGCCAGTCAGCCAGTCAGTCAGTCAGTCAGCATCCAACCAGTCAGTCAGCCAGTCAGCCAGTCAGTCAGTCAGTCAGCCAGCCAATCAGTCAGTCAGCCAGTCAGTCAGTCAGTCAGCATCCAACCAGTCAGTCAGTCAGTCAGTCAGCCAGTCAGTCAGTCAGCCAGCCAATCAGTCAGACAGCCAGTCAGCAGTCAGTCAGCCAGTCAGTCAGCCAGTCAGCCAGTCAGTCAGCCAGTCAGCCAGTCAGATATATCGGGTTCCATTGCCAATGTGTATATAAAAAACTGTGCACTCTTTCAAACTTATCATCCCCCTGTGCTAATGTTTACTACATGGATAAAGGACGGAGATTTTCCCCGCCACCCAGGTCATCATGTGTACAGACCTGCCACTGCTTAAACACCCTTCGTGTCTATACACAGGCACAATATCAAATAATAAACGTGAAAGATCCTGTCAGTGGTGTCAGTGACAGGTTTATGGACACCTGAAAACACCTGGTATGTTGCTATGTATGCCTACCGATACTGAAGCAGACTGTACAGCAACATGCCGCCTGCACACTGTGGAAACAACAACGTGCACACATGCATCCTAAAAAAAATAGGAAAGCTACAAAAAGCAGTATTCACTAACACACACCAACATACAGTATTCACTAACACACACTAACATACAGTATTCACTAACACACACTGACATACAGTATTCACTAACACACACTGACATACAGTATTAACTAACACACTGACATACAGTATTCACTAACACACTGACATACAGTATTCACTAACACACACTGACATACAGTATTAACTAACACACTGACATACAGTATTAACTAACACACTGACATACAGTATTCACTAACACACTGACATACAGTATTAACTAACACACTGACACACAGTATTCACTAACACACTGACATACAGTATTCACTAACACACTGACATACAGTATTAACTAACACACTGACATACAGTATTCACTAACACACTGACATACAGTATTAACTAACACACTGACATACAGTATTCACTAAAACACACTGACATACAGTATTCACTAACACACTGACATACAGTATTCACTAACACACACTGACATACAGTATTCACTAACACACTGACATACAGTATTCACTAAAACACACTGACATACAGTATTCACTAACACACTGACATACAGTATTCACTAACACACTGACATACAGTATTCACTAAAACACACTGACATACAGTATTCACTAACACACTCTGACATACAGTATTCACTAACACACTGACATACAGTATTCACTAACACACTGACATACAGCATTCACTAACACACTCTGACATACAGTATTCACTAACACACTCTGACATACAGTATTCACTAACACACATGACATACAGTATTCACTAACACACTGACATACAGTATTCACTAAAACACACTGACATACAGTATTCACTAACACACTGACATACAGTATTCACTAAAACACACTGACATACAGTATTCACTAACACACTCTGACATACAGTATTCACTAACACACACTGACATACAGTATTCACTAAAACACACTGACATACAGTATTCACTAACACACACTGACATGCAGTATTCACTAACACACTGACATACAGTATTCACTAACACACACTGACATACAGTATTCACTAACACACACTGACATACAGTATTCACTAACACACTGACATACAGTATTCACTAACACACACTGACATACAGTATTCACTAACACACTGACATACAGCATTCACTAACACACACTGACATACAGTATTCACTAACACACTGACATACAGTATTCACTAACACACTGACATACAGTATTCACTAACACACACTGACATACAGTATTCACTAACACACTGTGACATACAGTATTCACTAACACACTGACATACAGTATTCACTAACACACACTGACATACAATATTCACTAACACACACTGACATACAGTATTCACTAACACACACTGACATACAGTATTCACTAACACACTGTGACATACAGTATTCACTAACACACACTGACATACAGTATTCACTAACACACTGTGACATACAGTATTCACTAACACACTGACATACAGTATTCACTAACACACTGACATACAGTATTCACTAACACACACTGACATACAGTATTCACTAACACACTGACATACAGTATTAACTAACACACTGACATACAGTATTCACTAACACACTGACATACAGTATTCACTAACACACACTGACATACAGTATTCACTAACACACTCTGACATACAGTATTCACTAACACACACTGACATACAGTATTCACTAACACACACTGACATACAGTATTCACTAACACACTATGACATACAGTATTCACTAACACACTATGACATACAGTATTCACTAACACACTATGACATACAGTATTCACTAACACACTGACATACAGTATTCACTAACACACTGACATACAGTATTCACTAACACACTGACATACAGTATTCACTAACACACTGACACACAGTATTCACTAACACACTGACATACAGTATCCACTAACACACTGACATACAGTATCCAAAATTTCGAAAGAAGACAGACAGATGGGAAAGCGGACAGACAAGAAAAGAAAAAGGAAAAAAATCAGAAAAACAGTAAAATACATACAATCGTTTTGCTGCAACATAAATCACATTCACAGGGTGACCAGAAGCAAAATTCTCTCACACTGGATTGCCTCCCTTCCTCCAACACCAACACCACACACCTTCAGCAGACACCAGCAATGGCACTGTCAGTTTATCCAATCACGTTGGTTTGTCTCCCTTGCACCACACCACACACCTTCAGCAGCCGACAGCGGTGTCGGCGTCAGTTCTGTGCGATCACGAAAGTTGGGGCCACAGAAAGCAGTTGGAGTGAATGGGTACATCTGTATCGGTATGAAACAGCAGGTCATTAATTGTCTGTGTGTTCTAGGTGAGCGTGCCTGCTGTGAATAGAGCGTGCAAGAGCAGGTCATTCATTATTCATGTATTCTGAAGGCGCGTGCCTTCTTTGAATAGACGGGGGTTTTACACCGCTGTAGGTGATGCCATCAAAGAGTTGACTAATCCCCACAGTTATGTATGAGTACTCCCCACACCTACCATTTCATGTGATTGATGCACAGATCTACCCATTTCATGTGATTGATGCACAGATCTACCCATTTCATGTGATTGATGCACAGATCTACCCATTTCATGTGATTGATGCACAGATCTACCCATTTCATGTGATTGATGCACAGATCTACCCATTTCATGTGATTGATGCATAGATCTACCCATTTCATGTGATTGATACACAGATCTACCCATTTCATGTGATTGATGCATAGATCTATCCATGTCATATGATGATACACACACCTATCCATGTCATATGACATACACAGATCTATCCATGTCACATGACTGATACACACACCTATCCATGTCACATGACTGATACACACACCTATCCATGTCACATGACATACACAGAGCTATCCATGTCATATGACATACACAGACTATCCATGTCACATTGACATATACAGAGCTATCCATGTCACATGACATACACAGAGCTATCCATGTCATATGACATACACAGAGCTATCCATGTCACATGACATACACAGACCTATCCATGTCACATGACATACACAGACCTATCCATGTCACATGACATACACAGAGCTATCCATGTCATATGACATACACAGACCTATCCATGTCACATGACATACACAGAGCATGTCATATGACATACACACACCTATCCATGTCACATGACATACACAGAGCTATCCATGTCACATGACATACACACACCTATCCATGTCACATGACATACACACACCTATCCATGTCATATGACATACACACACCTATCCATGTCATATGACATACACAGAGCTATCCATGTCATATGACATACACAGAGCTATCCATGTCACATGACATACACACAGCTATCCATGTCATATGACATACACAGACCTATCCATGTCATATGACATACACAGAGCTATCCATGTCATATGACATACACAGAGCTATCCATGTTATATGACATACACACACCTATCCTCATGTCATAATGAGACATAACATACACCTATCCATGTTATATGACATACACAGAGCTATCCATGTCATATGATTGATACACACACCTATCCATGCAATATGATTGATCAGCACCACACCAACACCACACCAACACGTACAGTACTATTAACCAACACCACACCAACACGTACAGTACTAATAACCAACACACACCAACATGTACAGTACTATTAACCGACACGTACAGTACTATTAACCAACACCACACCAATACGTACAGTACTAATAACCAACACCACACCAACACGTACAGTACTATTAACCAAACACGTGCCGTACTATTAACCAACAACCACACCAACATGTACAGTACTAATAACCAACACCACACCAACACGCACAGTACTATTAACCAACACCACACCAATACGTACAGTACTATTAACCAACACCACACTAACACGTACAGTACTAATAACCAACACGTACAGTACTAATAACCAACACCACACCAATACGTACAGTACTAATAACCAACACCACACCAACACGCACAGTGCTAATAACCAACACCACACCAACGCGCACAGTACTAATAACCAACACGTACAGTACTAATAACCATCACCACACCAATACGTACAGTACTATTAACCAACACCACACCATCACGTACGGTATTATTAACCAACACCACACCATCACGTACGGTATTATTAACCAACACCACACCA
>JAPXFY010000022.1:70095616-70115616 GCA_030674185.1 Monoplex corrugatus
AGGGAGAGAGAGAGAGGGAGAAAGGAGAGAGAAAGAGAAAGGAGACAGACAGACAGACAGATGGATGGACAGACTGAGAAACAGAGACAGACAGCGAGACAAAGACAGGCAGACAGAGGACAGAGGGAGGGACAGAGAGAAGAGAGAGTTGCAGTTTATATCACTAACAGATCAGCCGACCCTTACGGCCATATCAGGACAAACACCACGTTAGACCCACGATCAAATCAGTTATGAAATCTGTTGATCTCTTGTAAAAACTTGAAAATTACCTCTGGAGGACATCGCTGAAGAGGTTCCTTAAGGAGTGTTGTGAGTGTTCTGTACAGTGCTTACATCTTACATCGTGCAAAGAGAGAGAGGGGGGAGGAGGGAGAGGGGAGAGAAAGATACAGACAGAGAGAGAAACACACAGACACACACAAAGACAGGAGAGAGACAAATAGAAGAAAGAGATACTGAGAGATGGAGACAGACAGACAGACAGACAGACGGACGGACAGACGGACAGACAAACAGACAGACTGACAGAGACATAGATGCGGAAGCTAAGGAGGGGCGATCAATGTATCAGTTAGTGCTGGATACAGAAGTGCATACAACTACTGCTACTGTTACTATTACTAATAATACTGCAACTGATGCCACTACGACTACTTCTCCTACTATAACAGCAATAATAAATCATTCTCTTATAAAGTTATTCTCCCAGTCATGGGACTTGCTGCTGCACATACACATTATCATGTGGTGTGTCCCGGCTACAACAGATTGGTAAGCCCATCCCTCTCCAAGACTGAACACGACTACAGTCCCTGACCGGTGGACCGCTCTGATCACAACACGAGGCCATTGAACTGCTAGCAGCCCTTCTTCCTGGCCGCTGATTCTTTAACCCTTTGCCATTTGCACCTATCTACCAACTGCAAAAACTTAACCCTTTGACTCCCTCAACCTATCCACCTGCAGGAAGCTGGTGGATATGGTGACGGGATCAAGGGTTAATTTTGCTTCAGATGTACAAAAACATGCTTGACTCAGAAAGGTAAGCAACTTCGTGACACAGACATGGATATAGACCTGTTTGGACTACAGGGATGACAGGTTGACTCCTACCATAAGTGTTGGACATCAGACTGGATGACCTGTTGTGACATCAACAAGATGGAACTGACCTAACCTAGTGTTGGACATCCTATCAGAGACTGGTAACTACCTGGAGACCGGTGTTTGTGACCATCCTACAACAGGATGAACTAACGTTTTGAACTACATGAACTGGGTTTATGACCATCAACAAGATGATGGAACGTGTTGGACCATCACAGCGATGACCTGTTTGGACCATCACATATGAGGACCATGTTGTGACCATCCTACCAGCTGATGGAGACCGTGTTTGGGACCACCTACAAGATGGATGGGACCGGTAGTTATGTGACCATCCTACCAGCTGGATGGAGACCGGTGTTTGTGACCATCCTACAAGATGATGGACGTGTATGACCTCTAAAATGGAGACCGTGTTTGTGACATCTACAAGAGGATAACCTTGTTTGGACCATCCTACAAATATGGATGGAGACGTTTACTCCTACATAGGATTACCGTGTTCGACCCTCCTACAGATGGATGGTAACCGGTGTTTTCGACCATCCAGATAACTAACTTAACCTATGTATGGACTATCAGAACAGGATACTAACTAACTATGTATGGACTATCAGAACAGATAACTAACTATGTGGACTATCAGAACAGGATAACTAACCTTAACCTATGTATGACTATCAGAACAGGATACAACCTATGTATGGACTATCAGAACAGATAACTAACTTAACTATGTATGGACTATCAGAACAGGATAACTAACCTAGTATGACTATCAGAACAGATAAAACTAACCTATGTATGGACTATCAGAAAGATAACTAACCTATGTATGGACTATCGAACAGGATAACTTAACCTAGTATAAACTATCAGAACAGAATAACTAACCTATGTATAAACTATCAGAACAGAATAACTAACCTATGTATAACTATCAGAACAGATAACTAACCTATGTAAGACTATCAGAACAGGATAACTAACCTATGTATAACTATCAGAACGAATAACTAACTATGTATGGAACTATCAGAACTGATAATAACTACCTATGTATAACTATCAGAACAGATAACTAACCTATGTATAACTATCAGAACAGATAACTAACCTATGTATAAACTATCAGAACAGGATAACTACCATGCAACTATCAGAACAGATAACTAACTATGTATGGACTATCAGAACAGGATAACTAACTTATGTATGAAACTATCAGAACAGGATAACTAACCTATGTATGAAACTATCAGAACAGGATAAAACCTATGTAACTATCAAACAGAAACTAACCTATGTATGAACTATCAGAACAGTAATAACTAACCTATGTATGGACTATCAGAACAGGATAACTAACTTAACCTATGTAAGGACTATCAGAACAGGATAATAACTTAACCTATGTATGGACTATCAGAACAGATAACTAACTAACCTATGTATGGACTATCAGAACAGGATATAACTAACTATTAACATCAAACAGATAACTAATAACTAGTACGACTATCAGAACAGAATAACTAACTTAACCTATGTATAAACTATCAGAACAGGAAAACTAACTAACCTATGTATAAACTATCAGAACAGAATAACTAACCTATGTATGACTATCAGAACAGATAACTAACTAACCTATGTATGGACTATCAGAACAGGATAACTAACCTATGTATGAACTATCAGAACAGAATAACTAACTACCTATGTATGAACTATCAGAACAGGATAACTAACCTATGTATGGACTATCAGAACAGAAATAACTAACCTATGTATGACTATCAGAACAGATAACTAACTAACCTATGTATAAACTATCAGAACAGATAACTAACTTATATGTATAAACTATCAGAACAGAATAACTAACCTATGTATGGACTATCAGAACAGGATAACTAACCTATGTATGGACTATCAGAACAGGATAACTAACCTAACTATGTATGGACTATCAGAACAGGATAACTAACCTATTGTATAACTATCAGAACAGAATAACTAACCTATGTATAACTATCAGAACAGGATAACTAACCTATCCTATGTAGGACTATCAGAACAGGTAACAACTTAACCTATTATAGACTATCAGAACAGGATAACTTAACCTATGTATGGACTATCAGAACAGGATAACTAACCTATATAAACTATCAGAACAGGATAACTAACTAACCTATGTATACTATCAGACAGGATAACTAACTAACTATGTAGACTATCAGAACAGGTATAACTACCTATGTATAACTATCAGAACAGGGTAACTAACCTATGTATAACTATCAGAACAGAATAACTAACTATATGATGACTATCAGAACAGATAACTACTAACCTATGTAAATATCAGAACAGGATAACTAACTATGTATGAATCAGAACAAATAACTAAACCTATGTATGGACTATCAGAACAGAATAACTAACCTATGTATGGACTATCAGAACAGGATAACTAACCTATGTATGGACTATCAGAACAGGATAACTATAACCTATGTATGGACTATCAGAACAGGATAACTAACCTATATAGACTATCAGAAAGATAACTAACTTAACTTATGTATGGACTATCAGAACAGATAACTAACCTAACTTGTATGGACTATCAGAACAGGATAACTAACCTATGTATAGACTATCAGAACAGGATAACTACTAACCTATGTATGGACTATCAGAACAGAATATTACTTAACCTATGTATGGCCTATCAGAACAGGATAACTAACTAGTATGTATACTATCAGAACAGGATAATAACCTAACCTATGTATGACTATCAGAACAGAATAACTAACCTATGTATGGACTATCAGAACAGGATAACTAACCTATGTATGGACTATCAGAACAGAATAACTAACCTATGTATGGACTATCAGAACAGAATAACTAACCTATGTATGGACTATCAGAACAGGATAACTAACCTATGTAGAAACTATCAGAACAGGATAACTTAACCTATGTATAAACTATCAGAACAGGATAACTAACCTATGTATGGACTATCAGAACAGGATAACTAACTTAACTTATGTATGGACTATCAGAACAGGATAAGTAACCTATGTATGGACTATCAGAACAGGATAACTAACCTATGTATGAACTATCAGAACAGGATAACTAACCTATGTATGGACTATCAGAACAGAATAACTAACCTATGTATAAACTCTCAGAACAGGATAACTAACCTATGTATGGACTATCAGAACAGGATAACTAACCTATGTATAAACTATCAGAACAGGATAACTAACCTATGTATGAACTATCAGAACAGGATAACTAACCTATGTATGGACTATCAGAACAGGATAACTAACCTATGTATGAACTATCAGAACAGGATAACTAACCTATATATAAACTATCAGAACAGGATAACTAACCTATGTATGGACTATCAGAACAGGATAACTAACCTATATATAAACTATCAGAACAGGATAACTAACCTATATATAAACTATCAGAACAGAATAACTAACCTATGTATGGACTATCAGAACAGAATAACTAACCTAACCTATGTATGGTCTATCAGAACAGAATAACTAACCTAACCTATGTATGGACTATCAGAAACAGAATAACTAACCTATGTATGGACTATCAGAAACAGAATAACTAACCTATATATAAACTATCAGAAGAGAATAACTAACCTAACCTATGTATAAACTATCAGAACAGGATAACTAACCTAACCTATGTATGGACTATCAGAACAGAATAACTAACCTATGTATGGACTATCAGAACAGGATAACTAACCTATGTATAAACTATCAGAACAGAATAACTAACCTATGTATGGACTATCAGAACAGAATAACTAACTTAACCTATGTATGGACTATCAGAACAGGATAACTAACCTATGTATGAACTATCAGAAGAGGATAACTAACCTATGTATAAACTATCAGAACAGAATAACTAACTTAACCTATGTATGGACTATCAGAACATGATAACTAACCTATGTATAAACTATCAGAACATGATAACTAACCTATGTATAAACTATCAGAACAGGATAACTAACCTAACCTATGTATGGACTATCAGAACAGAATAACTAACCTAACCTGTTCTGTTTACCACCCGTCCGTGCACCTCATAAAAAGGATCATCTTGTCCAACTGGAACATTTTGCGATCCAGTCCCACTACAGGTGAAACCTTTGACAAGCGCCCTTTGCTCGTCTACAAGAGAGACACCAATCTCCGCGACTTGCTGGTGCATTCGAATCTCAGCAAACCAGTCAGCCAACCTCCAGGAACCTCTCCATGCAACAAACCTAAATGCAAGACTTGTCCTTTCTTGTGCTCAGCCACCACAGTCAAAGGCCCCAAATCTCATATGAGAATTACAAAACATTTCAACTGTCAAACTTATAACATTGTCTACTTGATCAGCTGCTCTAAATGTTCCCAATTGTATATTGGTGAAACTGGACGCACTCTTGACACACGTTTCAAAGAACACTTGGCTGATATCCGCCACCAAAGGGATAAAACTATCCCCAATCACTTCAACCAATCAGACCACTCAATCAATGACATCCGAGTGAAAGGTCTGTGGCTTCTACACAATAACAGCACCATAGACAGGAAAGACAGAGAATCCCACCTCATAAATAAACTTGGAACACGCAAACCACATGGTCTTAACGACAAACCATGAGTAACAAAATTCAGACATGCCGTTTCATGTCTCTTCCTGTTCCCACGCCTACCAGATTCTTGGCACCGGGCACAATCTACTCCCTTATCTCTTGGCTCTTGCCCTGTGCCTTCTTCAGAACAGGGCTATACCGATATAGCATGGCCACTTCTCAAAATTGCAGAACTTATCTCACTTCCCTTTTGACATCACAGTTGCCTCCCCTCTCCCCTTTTCTTACTACTGCTCATGATGACATGGGCATTCCATCTCTTACCCACTGGACGAGGCGGCAGGGAAGTTTTTAGTCCCGTTTTTATTATCCATTGTTTGGTGTCTGTGATTTGTCTGTGACCGTGCGTTCGCGCTTGACAAAGGCTAGTTGGCCGAAAATTTGCGCTTGTTTTGTTTTGTGTTGTCTTGTTGGAGATGCGCTTACATTGATTTTCTTGTTCTTCTGGTTTGTGTTTGCTTGGGCGCAGGCAGTCACTCTTGTTTTGGATCTTGTAATATACCCCAAGACTGCGTTTTATCTGTATAAGTGTCTTGTACTAAGTCTTTTATTTACTACATTTTAAAATTGTTTTAGCCTTTTTTTATCCTCTTGCTTTTATCTCAGATTCTTACAGAATGTCACATTTTCCAACCTACTTACATTCCCGTCTTCTGTCTGGTTTCCGATCTCTTCCTCCTCCGCTTTTTTCACTCGCTGTATCCTATTCTAAAATCTGTTTCACCAAAACAAAAACAAACAGTCATTTATACTTTCTGCGTTGTTGCTTACGCAGAAACTTCATCCCGAAAGGGTTTCAACTCAAACACACTCCTTCCGACAGTGAAAATAAAAAACTTTTGCAGGCCACTAAAAATATCCTTCTTAAAGCAAGCAAACAGATCATGAAAACCCACATAGTACACTTAGAACGCAAACTGTCCATCGCCGACAAATCTCAGAAATACTTCAGTTCTGTAATCAGCAGAACACTAAACCCAACTCTCAGTCTCTTCATTAAAACCACCGTCATCAATTTCAATGCGTCACTACAAAAACACATGCAAACCATAAAAGACAAAAAATTGACCAACTTGAACAAGACTGCAAACCCGTCTGCACCGTTCTTGACACCTATCAGCAACCCAGCCCCCTCTCCACCTTCCTCTAGCTCTGCACGTCACCCCCTTGTACATTGCATTCCTTCAAACTTACCACTCTCTGAGGCGGAAGTGTCAGCCCTTTCAAAGGGCCTCAAATTTGTCCCTTTAAAACCATCCGCCAGTAAATACCAAACTATCAATAGCTGCCAACGATTTTTTAGATCCCTACGTTGGATGGCAGTACTGGGACATCCTCCCAAACAAAAATTGAATCCTGATGCTGACTTATTCACAAAACTTTTCCATAAGCCTTCTCATCGGGAACCTCCCCGCAACACCTTTCCCGAAGTTGAACATTACATCAACAAATGCCACCAAGAAATAGACTGTCTCAACATGCGACCCAAGAAACATTCCAACATCTCCAAAGAAGAAAGGGACGCACTACACTCCCTCAAAAACAGAGACGACATTGTCATCAAACCAGCAGACAAGGGGGGTGCAATTGTAGTCTGGGACAGACATCTGTATATCAAGGAAGCCCAGAAACAACTCCACCATCACGCCTTCTACAAAAAGTTGGACCAACCTGCCCACATGACCAATCATGCCAAGATATCCAAACTTATCAACAATCTCATAACCTCTAAGCAGCTGCCCCCCACTGCCAGACTACTCATCAAACAACTTCCAGTCCAATCACTTTTTTATTTACTTCCCAAAATACATAAAAGCCAACAATCCTGGCCGTCCTATCGTGTCAGCTTGCAACTGCCCCACTGAAAACATTTCTCAGTTTCTTGACCACATTTTGCAACCTATAGTCCAGGCTTTGCCTACCTTCATCAAAGACACTAACCATACATTGGATCTGATTCAAATATTAAATGAAGACCACACCTTCAAACCCCAATACCTGTTCACTTTGGATGTGACCTCTCTGTACACCAGCATACCCCACTCCGACGGGTTAAAAGCTCTCCAACATTTTCTCGACAAACGACGTGACCAAACATTGTCCACTTCAACCCTTGTCCGACTTGCCGAACTGGTTCTCACCATGAACACATTTTCGTTCGGAGATGAGACGTTCTGGCAAGTTAGCGGAGTCGCCATGGGTACTAAGATGGGCCCCAGCTATGCCTGCTTATTCATGGGATATTTGGAGGAACATATCCTACAACAATACAAGAAACCCAAACCTGAATTATACAAAAGATACATAGACGATTGCATTGGCATGACATCCCTCGATCATGACCAACTTTTACAATTCATCCACTACGTTCAAACGTTTCACCCATCCATCAAGTTCACATATGAAATTTCAAACACATCCATAAGCTTCCTGGATATCGAAGTTTCCCTTCAATCTGAACAACTAGTCACTACAGTCCACTACAAACCTACAGATTCACATTCCTACCTGGACTACCAATCATCTCACACTTCCAACACCAGAAACAGCATTCCCTACTCGCAGTTCTTGAGACTACGACGCCTCTGCTCAGACGAAGACAATTTTCAGGACAAAGCAGTTGAAATGACTAGATTTTTCCTGCGCAGACATTACCCACCCGAGGTCATCAATGAAGCCCGGAAAAAAGTCAGCTCTGTCTCTCGGCCAAATGCCCTCCATTCAAAGCCCAAAGCTGTCACAGAGGATCGGCCAGTCCTCAGTCTAGTTTACCACCCGTCCGTGCACCTCATAAAAAGGATCATCTTGTCCAACTGGAACATTTTGCGATCCAGTCCCACTACAGGTGAAACCTTTGACAAGCGCCCTTTGCTCGTCTACAAGAGAGACACCAATCTCCGCGACTTGCTGGTGCATTCGAATCTCAGCAAACCAGTCAGCCAACCTCCAGGAACCTCTCCATGCAACAAACCTAAATGCAAGACTTGTCCTTTCTTGTGCTCAGCCACCACAGTCAAAGGCCCCAAATCTCATATGAGAATTACAAAACATTTCAACTGTCAAACTTATAACATTGTCTACTTGATCAGCTGCTCTAAATGTTCCCAATTGTATATTGGTGAAACTGGACGCACTCTTGACACACGTTTCAAAGAACACTTGGCTGATATCCGCCACCAAAGGGATAAAACTATCCCCAATCACTTCAACCAATCAGACCACTCAATCAATGACATCCGAGTGAAAGGTCTGTGGCTTCTACACAATAACAGCACCATAGACAGGAAAGACAGAGAATCCCACCTCATAAATAAACTTGGAACACGCAAACCACATGGTCTTAACGACAAACCATGAGTAACAAAATTCAGACATGCCGTTTCATGTCTCTTCCTGTTCCCACGCCTACCAGATTCTTGGCACCGGGCACAATCTACTCCCTTATCTCTTGGCTCTTGCCCTGTGCCTTCTTCAGAACAGGGCTATACCGATATAGCATGGCCACTTCTCAAAATTGCAGAACTTATCTCACTTCCCTTTTGACATCACAGTTGCCTCCCCTCTCCCCTTTTCTTACTACTGCTCATGATGACATGGGCATTCCATCTCTTACCCACTGGACGAGGCGGCAGGAAAGTTTTTAGTCCCGTTTTTATTATCCATTGTTTGGTGTCTGTGATTTGTCTGACCGTGCGTTCGCGCTTGACAAAGGCTAGTTGGCCGAAAATTTGCTCTTGTTTTGTTTTGTGTTGTCTTGTTGGAGATGCGCTTACATTGATTTTCTTGTTCTTCTGGTTTGTGTTTGCTTGGGCGCAGGCAGTCACTCTTGTTTTGGATCTATGTATAAACTATCAGAACAGGATAACTAACCTAACCTATGTATAGACTATCAGAACAGGATAACTAACCTAACCTATGTATAAACTATCAGAACAGGATAACTAACCTAACCTATGTAAAAACTATCAGAACAGGATAACTAACCTATGTATAAACTATCAGAACAGAATAACTAACCTAACCTATGTATGGACTATCAGAACAGAATAACTAACCTATGTATGGACTATCAGAACAGAATAACTAACTTAACCTATGTATGGAATATCAGAACAGGATAACTAACCTAACCTATGTATAAACTATCACAACAGAATAACTAACCTATGTATGGACTATCAGAACAGAATAACTAACTTAACCTATGTATGGACTATCAGAACAGGATAACTAACCTATGTATGAACTATCAGAACAGGATAACTAACCTATGTATTAACTATCAGAACAGGATAACTAACCTATGTATGGACTATCAGAACAGAATAACTAACCTAACCTATGTATGGACTATCAGAACAGCATAACTAAACTAACCTATGTATGGACTATCAGAACAGGATAACTAACCTATGTATAAACTATCAGAACAGAATAATTAACTTAGCCTATGTATGGACTATCAGAACAGGATAACTAACCTAACCTATGTATGGACTATCAGAACAGGATAACTAACCTATGTATAAACTATCAGAACAGGATAACTAACTTCACCTATGTATGGACTATCAGAACAGAATAACTAACTTAACCTATGTATGGACTATCAGAACAGGATAACTAACCTATGTATGGACTATCAGAACAGGATAACTAACCTATGTATGGACTATCAGAACAGAATAACTAACCTATGTATAAACTATCAGAACAGAATAACTAACCTATGTATGGACTATCAGAACAGGATAACTAACCTATGTATGGACTATCAGAACAGGATAACTAACCTATGTATAAACTATCAGAACAGGATAACTAACCTATGTATGGACTATCAGAACAGAATAACTAACCTATCTATAAACTATCAGAACAGGATAACTAGCCTATGTATGGACTATCAGAACAGAATAACTAACCTATCTATAAACTATCAGAACAGGATAACTAACCTATGTATGGACTATCAGAACAGAATAACTAACCTATCTATAAACTATCAGAACAGGATAACTAACCTATGTATGGACTATCAGAACAGAATAACTAACCTATGTATAAACTATCAGAACAGAATAACTAACCTATCTATAAACTATCAGAACAGGATAACTAACCTATGTATGGACTATCAGAACAGGATAACTAACCTATGTATGGACTATCAGAACAGGATAACTAACCTATGTATGGACTATCAGAACAGGATAACTAACCTATGTATGGACTATCAGAACAGAACAACTAACCTATGTATGAACTATCAGAACAGGATAACTAACCTATATATGAACTATCAAAACAGAATAACTAACTTAACCTATGTATAAACTATCAGAACAGGATAACTAACCTATGTATAAACTATCAGAACAGAATAACTAACCTATGTATGGACTATCAGAACAGGATAACTAACTTAACCTATGTATGGACTATCAGAACAGGATAACTAACTTAACCTATGTATGGACTATCAGAACAGGATAACTAACTTAACCTATGTATGGACTATCAGAACAGGATAACTAACTTAACCTATGTATGGACTATCAGAACAGGATAGCTAACCTATGTATGGACTATCAGAACAGGATAACTAACTTAACCTATGTATGGACTATCAGAACAGGATAACTAACCTATGTATAAACTATCAGAACAGAATAACTAACCTATGTATGAACTATCAGAACAGGATAACTAACCTATGCATAAACTATCAGAACAGAATAACTAACCTATGTATGGACTATGAGAACAGGATAACTAACCTATGTATAAACTATCAGAACAGGATAACTAACTTAACCTATGTATAAACTATCAGAACAGGATAACTAACTTAACCTAACCTAACCTAACCTAACCTAACCTAACTTAACCTGACCTGACCTAAACTAACCTAAGCTAACCTAACCTAACCTAACCTAACCTAACCTAACCTAACCTAACCTAACCTAACCTAACCTAACCTAATGTGTTTACGAATGATCAGAACAGGATACCTAACTTAACCTGACCCATCGTAATGTATGCATAAACTATCGGAACAGAAGGAATGCCATTATTCGCTTTGTGTTACAAATCTTGTTATGTACAAACATAAACTATCGGAACAGAAGGAATGCCATTATTCGCTTTGTGTTACAAATCTTGTTATGTAGGCCTACAAACATAAACTATCGGAACAGAAGTAATGCCATTATTCGCTTTGTGTTACAAATCTTGTTATGTACAAACATAAACTATCGGAACAGAAGTAATGCCATTATTCGCTTTGTGTTACAAATCTTGTTATGTAACAAACATAAACTATCAGAAGGTGTGTAGGGTGGTCAGGCAGTGGAAGGTGTGTAGGGTGGTCAGGCACAGGAAGGTGTGTAGGGTGGTCAGGCACAGGAAGGTGTGTAAGGTGGTCAGGCAGTGGAAGGTGTGTAAGGTGGTCAGGCAGTGGAAGGTGTGTAGGGTGGTCAGGCAGTGGAAGGTGTGTAAGGTGGTCAGGCAGTGGAAGGTGTGTAGGGTGGTCAGGCAGTGGAAGGTGTGTAAGGTGGTCAGGCAGTGGAAGGTGTGTAGGGTGGTCAGGCACAGGAAGGTGTGTAGGGTGGTCAGGCAGTGGAAGGTGTGTAGGGTGGTCAGGCACAGGAAGGTGTGTAGGGTGGTCAGGCACAGGAAGGTGTGTAAGGTGGTCAGGCACAGGAAGGTGTGTAAGGTGGTCAGGCACAGGAAAGTGTGTAGGGTGGTCAGGCAGTGGAAGGTGTGTAGGGTGGTCAGGCAGTGGAAGGTCTGTAAGGTGGTCAGGCACAGGAAGGTGTGTAAGGTGGTCAGGCACAGGAAGGTGTGTAAGGTGGTCAGGCACAGGAAGGTGTGTAGGGTGGTCAGGCACAGGAAGGTGTGTAAGGTGGTCAGGCAGTGGAAGGTGTGTAAGGTGGTTAGGCAGTGGAAGGTGTGTAGGGTGGTCAGACAGTGGAAGGTGTGTAGGGTGGTCAGACAGTGGAAGGTGTGTAGGGTGGTCAGACAGTGGAAGGTGTGTAGGGTGGTCAGGCAGTGGAAGGTGTGTAGGGTGGTCAGGCAGTGGAAGGTGTGTACGTTACACATCTTGACCTGGGAGGTCAGAAAAATCTTCAACATCTACTCACCAGTAGAGGTAAGAAAATGTCCACCCTGTACTCACGAGTAGAGGTAAGAAAATGTCCACCTTGTACTCACCACCCTGTACTCACGAGTAGAGGTAAGAAAATGTCCACCCTGTACTCACCACACTCACGAGTAGAGGTCAGAAAATGTCCACCTTGTACTCACCAGTAGAGGTCAGAAAATGTCCACCATGTACTCACCAGTAGAAGTCAGAAAATGTCCACCATGTACTCACCAGTAGAGGTCAGAAAATGTCCACCATGTACTAACCAGTAGAGGTCAGAAAAATATCCACCCTGTACTCACCACCCTGTACTCACCACATTGTACTCACCACCCTGTACTCACCACCCTGTACTCACCACCCTGTACTCACCCCCTGTAATCATTACCCTGTACTCACCACCCTGTACTCACCACCCTGTACTCACCACCCTGTACTCACCACCATGTACTCACCAGTAGAGGTCAGAAAATGTCCACCCTGTACTCACCAACCCGTATTCACCACCCTGTACTCACCACCCTGTACTCACCACCCTGTACTCACCACCCTGTATTCACCACCCTGTATTCACCATCCTGTATTCACCACCCTACACTCATCACCCTGTACTCACCACCTGAACTCACCACCCTGTACTCACCACCCCTTATTCACCACCCTTTACTCACCACACTGTACTCACCACCCTGTACTCATCACTCTGTATTCACCACCCTGTATTCACCACCCTGTACTCACCACCCTGTATTCACCACCCTGTACTCACCACCCTGTATTCACCACCCTGTACTCATCACCCTGTACTCACCACCCTGTATTCACCACCCTGTACTCACCAACCTGTACTCACCACCCTGTATTCACCATCCTGTATTCACCACCCTGTATTCACCACCCTGTATTCACCACCCTGTACTCACCACCCTGTACTCACCACTCTGTACTCATCACCCTGTACTCACCACCCTGTACTCACCACCCTGTACTCACCACCCTGTACTCATCACCCTGTACTCATCACCCTGTACTCATCACCCTGTACTCACCACCCTGTACTCACCACCCTGTACTCACCACCTTGTACTCATCACCCTGTACTCATCACCCTGTACTCATCACTCTGTACTCACCACCCTGTATTCATCACCCTGTACTCATCACCCTGTACTCACCACCCTGTATTCATCACCCTGTACTCACCACCCTGTATTCACCACCCTGTACTCATCACTCTGTACTCACTACCCTGTACTCATCACCCTGTACTCATCACCCTGTATTCACCACCCTGTACTCACCACCCTGTACTCATCTCCCTGTATTCACCACCCTGTATTCACCACCCTGTACTCACCACCCTGTACTCATCACCCTGTACTCATCACCTTGTACTCATCACCCTGTACTCACCACTCTGTACTCATCACCCTGTATTCACCACCCTGTATTCACCACCCTGTACTCACCACCTTGTACTCACCACCCTGTACTCACCACCCTGTACTCATCACCCTGTACTCATCACCCTGTATTCACCACCCTGTATTCACCACCCTGTACTCATCACCCTGTACTCACCACCCTGTACTCACCACCCTGTACTCACCACCCTGTACTCATCACCCTGTATTCACCACTCTGTACTCATCACCCTGTATTCACCACCCTGTACTCATCACCCTGTACTCACCACTCTGTACTCATCACCCTGTATTCACCACTCTGTACTCACCACCCTGTATTCACCACCCTGTACTCATCACCCTGTATTCATCACCCTGTACTCACCACCCTGTACTCACCACCCTGTACTCATCACCCTGTACTCACCACTCTGTACTCATCACCCTGTATTCACCACCCTGTACTCATCACCCTGTACTCACCAGCAGAGGTCAGAAAAATCTGCACCAGACAGAGGTGTCCAGGTCGATGGAACCCAGGACATTCTGTCTGTTAGTGCAACATTTCCCCACCTGACCACTGCACAACACCTGTGGTACGTGACTGTGTATGATTGTGGTACGTGACTGTGTATGACTGTGGTACGTGACTGTGTATAACTGTGGTACGTGACTGTGTATGACTGTGGTACGTGACTGTGTATTACTGCGGTACGTGACTGTGTATGACTGCGGTACGTGACTGTGTATGACTGCGGTACGTGACTGTGCATGACTGTGGTACGTGACTGTGTATGACTGTGGTACGTGACTGTGTATGACTGTGGTACGTGACTGTGTATGACTGCGGTACGTGACTGTGTATGACTGTGGTACGTGACTGTGTATGACTGTGATACGTGACTGTGTATGATTGTGGTACGTGACTGTGTATGACTGTGGTACGTGACTGTGTATGACTGTGGTACGTGACTGTGTATGATTGTGGTACGTGACTGTTTATGACTGTGGTACGTGACTGTGTATGACTGTGGTACGTGACTGTGTATGACTGTAGTACGTGACTGTGTATGATTGTGGTACGTGACTGTGTATGATTGTGGTACGTGACTGTGTATGACTGTGGTACGTGACTGTGTATGATTGTGGTACGTGACTGTGTATGATTGTGGTACGTAACTGTGTATGACTGTGGTACGTGACTGTGTATGATTGTGGTACGTAACTGTGTATGATTGTGGTACGTGACTGTGTATGATTGTGGTACGTGACTGTGTATGACTGTGATACGTGACTGTGTATGACTGTGGTACGTGACTGTGTATGATTGTGGTACGTGACTGTGTATGACTGCGGTACGTGACTGTGTATGACTGTGGTACGTGACTGTGTATGATTGTGGTACGTGACTGTGTATGATTGTGGTACGTGACTGTGTATGACTGTGGTACGTGACTGTGTATGATTGTGGTACGTGACTGTGTATGATTGTGGTACGTGACTGTGTATGATTGTGGTACGTGACTGTGTATGACTGTGGTACGTGAGTGTGTATGACTGTGGTACGTGAGTGTGTATGACTGTGGTACGTGAGTGTGTATGACTGTGGTACGTGATTGTGTATGACTGAACTCCACAAACACGAACACGCTGTTCTCTGGGTCTTTTGATAAACCCAAAAACAAACAAAACACACACACAAAACTGCACTGGTAATGTGTAACGTTTAGCACACCTCAAATCTCATCAAACATCACCCACAAAACTGTGACATTAAGATACGTCTAATTGTCTTCAGACAGTGACTTGTCTGCTTTGTTGTTGTTTTGTTGTTGTTTTTGTTGTTGTGTACATGTATAATAACTTTTCTATCGTACACTTGTTCTAATGATGCAATGCACGCACATACATACCACAACCGCATGACAAGTAGCGCACGACACAATGCAAATACATAAACACACGTACATACAAACACCAACACGACATACTAAACAACACAACACGACAAACATCTACACAACAAACCAACACGACGCACAGACTAATACACCACATCACGCTACGTATCCTTTATCATACATCATTAATGACATGACACACACCACATACACGTAACACAACACACAATCAAACCAACACGTACATCAACACAACACGTACAACTACAACACCACACACACACGTCACACACACACCTGACACACATACAGCGCTGATGCACCACACACACTACATAATATAGACGAGGAATAAGACGACAGTGACAAAAAGACTACAGAAGACTAAGGTAAGAACAGTGAGATAGAAACAGTACAGACAAGTAACCAACGACAATCTACAAAGCCGTTGTACTAAACCAAGACATGTCTAATACCAACTGACTGTCTGATACCAACTGTACAGTATTTAGATTATTAGTACAGTATTTACACAGTGTGTTGACTTATAAGAACGTAATGTATTTATTTGTATGTATTATTCAACTTGTTCAGTATATTAACATGATTGTTATGTTATATACATCGTTAGTTACTAAGTTAATAGTTTGTTTTATTTGATATCGTCGTATTTTCTGTAGTTGTTGATCTATTATTTTAGTTTATTGAGTTGTTATTGTTCTGTTTATTATATATGTGTTTTTTTATTGTTTTGTTATATTCGGTTGGTTTATTTTGATGTATTTTTGATAATGTTATGTATATCCTAACCGTACAGTGTATAATTGTTAAAGTACAGTTTTCATTCGTCAGTAATATACTATTAGTACAATACTAATAACCATACACGTACAGTACTTATAACTAATACGTACAGTACTAATAACCAACACGTACAGTACTATAACCAATACGTACAGTACTTAATAACAATACGTACAGTACTATAAAACAGTACAGTGTAATAACCAATACGTACAGTACTAATATACCAATACGTACAGTACTTATAACTAACACGTACAGTACTAAAACCAACACGTACAGTATTTATAACCAACCGTACATATAATAACAGTACGTACAGTACTAATAACCAATACGTACAGTACTAATAACCAAACGTACAGTACTAATAACCAACACGTACAGTACTAATAACCAATACGTACATATAACTAACCGTACAGTACTATAACTAATACGTACAGTACTAATAACAACACGTACAGTACTAATAACCAACACGTACAGTACTTAATAACCTAACACGTACAGTACTATTAACCACACCACACCAACACGTACAGTACTATTAACCATATACCCACACACGTACAGTACAAAAAAAAAAAATTTTTTTAACATAACACCACACCAACGTACGTACTATTACCAACACCACTCAACCGTACAGTACTATTAACCAACTACAGTACTTAACCAACAGTACGTATATTACCAACAACAACCAACAGTACAGTACTATTAACACACCACTCCAAACGTACAGTACTTTAACACACACTACACAACAAGTAATACTATTAGCCATCACACACCAACACGACAGTACTATTAACCACAGTACATAAACACGTACAGTATTTACCAACACCACCAAAGTACATTACTATTAACAACACCACACCAACAGTACCGTTCTAATAACCAACACAACAACATTAACATATACTATTAACATAAACCAACCAAACGTCGTACTATTAACCATCACCACACCAACACGTACCGTATAATACCAACACCACACCAAACGTACAGTATTATTAACCAAACCACACCAAACGTACAGTACTATTAACTAACCCACACCAAAACGTACGTACTATTAACCAACACACACAAAGTCGGTATTTAACCAAACCACACCAACAGTACGTACTATTAACCTCCACACAAACGTACGTATATTAACCAATACTACATTTATACAAACCACCCAAACGTACGTGCTAATACCACACCACATACACGTACGTACTATTAACCAACACCACACCAACACGTTCAGTACTAATTACATCACCACCCAACCGTACAGTACTTTAACCAACACACACCAACACGTACAGTATTTAACCAACACGTACAGTCTATTAACAATCCCACACCAAACGTACAGTACTATTAACCATCACCACACAAAGTACGCCTATTAACCAACACCACACCAACCGTACAGTACTATTAACCACACACACCAACACGTACGTATTTAACCAACAACTAACACGTCAGTACTATTAACCAACACCACACCAACACGTACAGTACTATTAACCAACACCACACCAACACGTACAGTACTATTAACCAACACCACACCAACACGTACAGTACTATTAACCAACACCACACCAACACGTACAGTACTATTAACCAACACCACACCAACACGTACAGTACTATTAACCAACACCACACCAACACGTACAGTACTATTAACCAACACCACACCAACACGTACAGTACTATTAACCAACACCACACCAACACGTACAGTACTATTAACCAACACCACACCAACACGTACAGTACTATTAACCAAACACCACACCAACACGTACAGTACTTTAATACCAACACACACAACCGTACAGTACTATTAACCAACACCACACCAACACGTACAGTACTATTAACCAACACCACACCAACACGTACAGTACTAATAACCAACACCACACAACACGTACAGTACTATTAACCAACACCCACCCAACGTACAGTACTATTAACCAACACCACACCAACACGTACAGTACTATTTAACCAACACCACACCACACGTACAGTACTATTAACCAACACCACACCAACACGTACAGTACTATTAACACACCACACAACACGTACGTACTATTAACCAACACGACTCACACACGTACGTACTATTAACAACACCACACCAACACGTACAGTACTATAACCAACACCACCACAACGTACAGTACTATTAACAACACCACACCATACCGTACAGTACTATTAACCAACCCACCCACACGTCAGTACTATTAACCAACACCACACTCATCATTACAGTACTATAACCAACACCACACCAACACGTACAGTACTATTAACCAACACCACACCAACACGTACAGTACTATTAACCAACACCACACTCAAACCACGTACAGTACTATTAACCAACACCACACCAACACGTACAGTACTATTAACCAACACCACACCAACACGTACAGTACTATTAACCAACACCACACCAACACGTACGTACTATTAACCAACACCACACCAACACGTACAGTACTATAACCAACACCACACCAACACGTACAGTACTATTAACCAACACACACCAACACGTACAGTACTAATAACCAACACCACACCAACAGTACAGTACTATTAACCAACACCACACCAACACCACACCAAAACGTACAGTACTATTAACCAACACCACACCAACACGTACAGTACTATTAACCAACACACACCAACACGTACAGTACTAATAACCAACACCACACCAACACGTACAGTACTATTAACCATACACCACACCAACACGTACAGTACTATTAACCAACACCACACCAACACGTACAGTACTATTAACCAACCCACACCAAACGTACAGTACTATTAACAACCACACCAACACGTACAGTACTATTAAC
>JAPXFY010000022.1:70120616-70175616 GCA_030674185.1 Monoplex corrugatus
CAGTAAACAAAGGTATTACAAACAAACAAAGAAAAGGATGACGCAATCAAAAAAAAACAAAGGTGTATCCAAGCATAAACAAAGGTATATACAAACAAACAAACAAAGGGATGACGCAATCAAAAAGAAAAACAAAGATGTAGCCAAGCAGTAAACAAAGGTATATACAAACAAACAAAGAAAAGGATGACGCAATCAAAAAGAAAAACAAAGATGTAGCCAAGCAATAAACAAAGGTACATACAAACAAACAAAGAAAAGGATGACGCAATCAAAAAGAAAAACAAAGATGTAGCCAAGCAATAAACAAAGGTATATACAAACAAACAAAGAAAAGGATGACGCAATCAAAAAGAAAAACAACGGCAAAAGAAATCAATAAACTAATCAAAGAAACGTAATCATTTGATCAACACAAGTCATTGAGACATAACATTCAAGCTATCAATATTGAATGTCAAAGCAACAATGTAGCATGAACAATGAGTCATTTTAGACAGAAAACAGCAATGAACTCATCATCAACATCATCATCAACAACAACAAACAATGATAATAATGATACTTACCGTAAACAGAAAGCAACAACTGACACATGTCGACAGTCAAACCGTTATGGTCAAAACACACCACAAGATTCTTTGTTAACGAAATGACCAAAAGTATGTTCATTTGATTTAAAGTTTATTGACTGAAAATAATGTCACAACTCAGCATGCTAGTGATTTAACTTCACAACAAGCGAAATGTACTATCATGAATGTTCTAATAATGGAAGTTGTTGCTGGCTGTGATGGGGTCAGATTGTGGTTCTGTTGATAGAACTATCGCGGGAAGAATAGGTGTGTGGAGTCATATGTATCGCAAGAAGGATATCTGGGTGTGTCCTCTCTAACAGGTAGATGACATGGGGATGTATATGAAGAATTGTTCCTCTACTTAGAAGCCACACACACAACAAGGAAGGAGAGTGACGAGAAGAAATGCACTAACCACACTAGACATGATTCTCATGAGCAGTCCACACATAGATTAATAACTACGACGTATTTATTTAAGCAGTCAACTTCAGCATAAACGTGTTTCACCAATCCTACTGTCCTGGGTCCTAATATTCCTTAAATCCTAAGATTCACTACAAATCATCAGAACTTGCATATCACTAGAATGCTGAACATTTTCTTATGTCCTACTCTATTCTTTGCTTTGTGGAAAATCAAACATACTACCTACTTCTATCCCTACCCTAACTAAGGTATAAAATGAGACGTGGGATTACATACCTCTAAGATAGGTTGGAAGGTCCCTGGCTGGGTAGTAATGGAATGGGTGAATTCCTATAGTGATTGACTTTCTGGCTTTTATACAGTGCGTTTCTGTTGTTTCTGTCACAAAACCTTCCCATGTGTCTTTCATTGGACATCGAAATTTGAATAACTAACCTGTCTTTCATTGGACATCGAAATTTGAATAACCAAGCAATCTTTGGCACCTGGCGCCCTGGACTTTTCGCTTGGACGTTGGTATTTGCTGACACCTTTTGTGTACTAGATAACCTACCCTCTATAGTTGGATAAGACCAATGTGAGCGTTAGATCCTGCTCGGTGGAAAACGCCGAGTAACCAGTCTAATCATGGATGGCGTGATCTTTACGCAAACCTTACTTACCCGTCTAACAATACGGTCTGAGGGCCGTCTAACAATACTCTGAGGGCCGTAACAATACGGTCTGAGGGCCGTCTAACAATACGGTCTGAGGGCCGTCTAACAACGTCTGGGCTCTACAACACGTCTGAGGGCCCACAACCGTCTGAGGCGTCAACAATACGTCTGAGGCGTCTACACACGTAGGGCCGTCTAACATACGTCTAGGGCGTCAAATACGGTCTGAGGGCGTCTAACAATACGTCTGAGGCGTCTAACAATACGTCGAGGGCCGTTAACAATACGTTGAGGGGGACCCTGTGATAATATGTCCCCTCCCCCGCAAAAAATGTCCTCATTTTTGTTTGTTTTTGTAACAGTATAGGGGGAATGGGAACGTAATGAAATAAGGTACTATGCAACACATATTCTCGTACATGATTGACAGGCGATAGGAAGGTTTGGGAATAAGGGAATTTATCAAAGAAGATTTATGGGAAATGGGATGAATCCGAACACCCATGTGCATGCTGGCGGCAGCACTGTAGCAGCCGGGCTGTGCAGATCAGTTTCCAGGAAGATGTCATTCACCAGTTGTGGTAGGCAAGACTCTCACACATGTACATATGTCGTATTTGCACCTCGAGAAACACCATGCACACATAGTTCATGTCCATATGACGTATGCAGAAGGACGTCCATAGAAACGTGAATGAGGGAGGTGAACTGGTTTTTCAGCAAGCAGTCAGGCTGAAGACAAAGAAGAAACGCAGACTGCCTGATGACGGAAGACGTGAAGTTGGCGATACACGTGGCAAAGAAATGTGTCTCGTATGCAAACTGTGGATGAAGCGGTGAATACCACAGTGAAGATGAAGGTGTGTGAAAGGAGTCCACTTACGTTGGATTCAAATGAAGGATGGCTTCAGTTGTTGAGCTGAGATGACTGGAGCAGAGACCAGCCGCAGGACACTGGGATGATGAGCAGAAGTAGTTGCGTGGAATCCTCCCAATATTAAAGACCAGTAGCTTCTTGCACAATGTGTTCTGATTCATGGGACTTTTAGGGAATGGGATGGGAAAGCATAGCGTTCAAATAAAGCAATCGCTTGTCATCCATGTCAAGAATAAGTTGATTGGCAATGTATATGAAAAGAAACCACAACTACAATATAACGTAAGTTTTCTGTCGTAGCATACAAGGTCATACTATGTCGTACTATAGAACAAGGATATGTAACGCATAAAAGAACGCATGGCATGAAAAATGCAAAATAAGAATACAAGGAAAATGCTATTCCAGAAAAAAAACAATGTAGTTTGAAAACACAATGCATGTATGGAGAAATGTCCTGGAAACACAAGATACACACAGAAATGTAGGCTGAAAAAGAAACTTAATCATGTAAATGACCAATACCTGAAAACCACATCATACATGTAAGCAACCATAATAATCATTTCAGAAGAATAAATGACAAGCAGCAATAGATCATTGACAGGCTGATACTTGATATCTACAAGATGCAAGACAAGCAGTGTATTGCACTGCACCATGAAGTCATTATGACAATTTAAAGTACATGCAAGGAAGTGAAAAGCTTTCATCAAAGAAAGTGCCACATTAATATCAACAGAAGGACGATACACATGCTGATCTCATAAATAAACAAGGGCAAGAAGTGAGTGCACCTGTAGCACGTATAATGTTCATCACAACAGGAGAAGCAGCGACTCAATGTTCCATGTTGCCAATGTTCATTCATTGAACAATGTTACACATCACAGTGAAACATGATACATCAAATGAAATGATACATCGATGTCACGTGATACACTGATCAATGAACCAATGAGTCACATGATACAATGATACACATATAACATGATCACATAATGATAAGATAACATGATAGCAAATATCATGATACACAGATAAAATCGAAGAAAGAATAACACGTGAACAGTGAACCATGATCTCAAGATACAATACACATGAACCAAGATACTGATAACGTGATACATGAACTGATACCTGATAAGATGAACACAGTGATACAATGATAACAATGATACGATGATACACATGATACACAGATGATACACATACCAGACACTATGTACACATGATAAAATGATACCATGATCACAATGATACCATGATACACGATGATACACAGATCAGATAACACAATGATACACATGATACACAATGATACACATGATACACATGATAACATGATACACGAGAACACATGATACACGTGATACACGTGATACAGCAATGAATACACGATGATACACAAGATACACGATGATACACATGATACACGATGATACACATGAACACATGATACACATGAACACGATGATACACATGATACACGATGATACACAATGATACACGATGTACACTGATACACAAATAACACGATGATACACATGATACCAATGATACACGATGATACACATGAACACGATGATACACGATGAACACGATGAACACATGAACACATGATACACAATGATACACGATGTATGACACATGATACACATGATACACGATGATACACGATGATACACGATGATACACATGATACACATGATACACAATGATACACGATGATACACGATGATACACGATGATACACGATGAACACGATGATACACAATGATACACATGATACACAATGATACACATGATACACATGATACACTGATACACAATGATACACGATGATACACGATGATACACATGATACACATGATACACAATGTACACATGATACACATGATACACACGATGATACACAATGATACACAATGATACATGATACACATGATACACGATGATACACAATGATACACAATGATACACATGTACACAGATACACATGATACACAGATACACAATGATACACATGATACACATGATACACGATGATACACATGATACACGATGATACACGATGATACACGATGATACACGATGATACACATGAACACATATACACAATGATACACATGATACACGATGATACACAATGATACACGATGATCACGAATGATACACATGATACACGATGATACACGATGATACACGATGATACACGATGATACCACAATGAACACAATGATACACAATGAACACTCATGATACACGATGATACACAATGATACAGATAACACATGATACACGATGATACACAATGATACACGATGATACACATGAACACATGAACACGATGATACACAATGATACACAATGTATACACGATAACACAATGATACACAATGATACACGATGATACACAATGATACACATGATACACGATACGATATACAATGATACACAATGATACACAATGATACACGATGATACACATGATAACATATCACATGATACACATGATACAATGATACACTGACACAATGATACACGATGATACACAATGATACACAAATACACATATCATGATACACATGATACACAGATGAACACAATGATACACAGATGATACACGATGATACCTACAATGATCAGCAAGTGATACACAATGATACACATGATTACACATGATCACGAATGAACACGATGTACACATGATACACATGATACACATGATACACAAGAATACACGATGATCACGATAAACAATGTAACAAGATACCGATATACACGAATGATACACATGATACACAATGATCACAATGTACACAATGATACACAATGATACACGATGAACACATGATACACATGATACACAATGATACACATATACACGAATACAATGTACACGATGAAACAAGAACATGATACACAATGATACACATGTAACGATATACACAAGATACACGATGATACAGAGCAAAGTCACATACAATGTAACGATATACATGTACAATGATAAAAACAACATGTCCATGAACAAATCAAACAATGAACACAATGTGATAACGATAGAAAAAACAAAACAGTGTGATGATACACATGATCCGAGATAAGAAACACATGAACACAATGATACCAATGACGTGATAACATGAACTGATACCGATAAAAGATACACAGATACAATGATACAAATGATCGATGATAATATATACACGATGATACCAAGATACACAATGATACCAATGATAAAATGATACCATGATACCATGATACACAATGATACACGATGATACACATGATACACATGATACACGATGATACACAATGATACACAATGATACACGATGATACACGTATGGATACACGATGATACACAAATGATACACAATGATACACAATGATACACATGATACACAATGATACACGATGAACACAATGATACACATGATACACGATGATACACAATGATACACATGATACACAATGATACACAATGATACACAATGATACACAATGATACAACACATGATAACATGATACACAATGATACACATGATACACGAATGATACACAATGATACACGATGATACACATGATACACGATGATACACGATGATACACGATGATACACAATGATACACAATGATACACGATGATACACGATGATACACAATGATACACGATGATACACGATGATACACGATGATACACGATGATACACAATGATACACATGATACACGATATGATACACGATGATACACATGATACACGATGATACACAATGATACACGATGATACACGATGATACACGATGATACACGATGATACACAATGATACACAATGATACACATACGATGATACACGATGATACACGATGATACACGATGATACACGATGAAATACACGATGATACACGATGATAACAAGATACACGATGATACACACGAATGATACACGATGATACACAATGATACACAATGATACACATGATACACAATGATACACACGATGATACACAATGATACACGATGATACACAATGATACACGATGATACACGATGATACACGATGATACACATGATACACATGATACACAATGATACACGATGATATACACAATGATACACGATGATACACAATGATACACAATGATACACATGATACACAATGATACACGATGATACCACGATGATACACAATGATACACGATGATACACAATGATACACATGATACACGATGATACACGATGATACACGATGATACACGATGATACACATGATACACAATATACACGATGATACACGATGATACACAATGATACACAATGATACACGATGTACAATGATACACAATGATACACGATGATACACATGATAACGATGAACACAATGATACACGTATACACATGATACACAATAACACGATGATACACATGATACACAATGATACACGATGATACACAATGATACACAATGATACACATGATACACAATGATACACGATGAACAAACCATGATACACATGATACACAATGATACACGATGATACACGATGATACACAATGATACACCAATGAACACGATGATACACGATGATACACAATGATACACAATGATACACGATGATACACAATGATACACGATGATACACAATGATACACGATGATACACGATGATACACAATGATTACACGATGATACACACATGATACACGATGATACACAATGATACACACGATGATACACAGATGATACACGATGATACACGATGATACACGATGATACACAATGATACCGATAACACGATGATACACATGATACACGATGATACACAGATGATACAACATGATACACAGATACTGATACACGATGATACACGATGATACACAATGATACACAATGATACACAATGATACAACGATGATACACATGATACACGATGATACACGATGTAACATGACACGATGATACACACAATGATACACGATGATACACGATGATACACAATGATACACGATGATACACAATGATACACGATGATACACATGATACACGATGATACCAACGATGATACACGATGATACACGATGATACACGATGATACACGATGATACACGATGATACACAGACACACATGATACACATGATACACAATGATACACAATGATACACATGATAACACGATGATAACATGACACGATGATACACAATGATACACGATGATACACGATGATACACATGATCAGATGATACACGATGATACACGATGATACACGATATACACATGATACACGAATGATAACACAATGATACACATGATACACATGATACACGATGATACACGATGATAACACAATGATAGACACGATACACAATTGATACACGATGATACACGATGAATACACAATGATACACAATGATACACAATGATACAACGATGATACACTGTACACGATGATACACGATGATAACACGATGATACACATGATACACGAATGATACACGATGATACACGAATGATACACATGATAACGTACACATGATACACGATGATACACATGATACACGAATGATACACGATGATACACAATGAATACACGATGATACACAATGATACCAGATGATACACGATGATACACGATGATACACACAATGATACACGATGATACACGATGATACACGAATGATACACGATGAATACACGAATGATACACAATGATACACGATGATACACGATGATACACAATGATACACGATGATACACGATGATAACGATCACGATGATACACGATGATACACAATGATACACATGATACACAATGATACACGATGATACACATGATACACATGATACACATGATACACGAATGATACACGATGATACACATGATACACGATGATACACATGATACACGATGATACACATGATACACAATGATACACGATGATACACAATGATACACGATGATACACGATGATACACAGATGATACACGAATG
This sequence comes from Monoplex corrugatus, assembly GCA_030674185.1. Taxonomy (NCBI): domain Eukaryota; kingdom Metazoa; phylum Mollusca; class Gastropoda; order Littorinimorpha; family Ranellidae; genus Monoplex; species Monoplex corrugatus. The sequence goes on from JAPXFY010000022.1 coordinate 70,129,157, forward strand.
ATACACGATGATACACGATGATACACAATGATACACGATGATACACAATGATACACGATGATACACAATGATACACGATGATACACGATGATACAACACGATGATACACAATGATACACGATGATACACAATGATACCAATGATACACATGTACACATGATACACGATGATACACGATGATACACGATGATACACGATGATCACACATGATACACATTCACATGATACACAATGATACACAATGATACACATGATACACATGATACACAATGATACACGATGATACACATGATACACAATGATACACAATGATACACAATGATACACAATGATACACATGATACACAATGATACACAATGATACACAATGATACACTGAACCAATGATACACAATGATACACAATGATACACAATGATACACAATGATACACAATGATACACAATGATACACAATGATACACAATGATACACGATGATACACGATGATACACAATGATACACAATGATAACAATGATACACGATGATACACATGATACACATGATACACAATGATACACAATGATACACATGTACACGATGATACACATGATACACATGATACACAGATACACGATGATACACGATGATACACAATGATACACGATGATACACTGATACACATGATACACAATGATACACAATGATACACATGATACACGATGATACACATGATACACGATGATACACGAATGATACACATGATACACAATGATACACGATGATACCCCGGGTTGCATGAAAACAATGATAGATTCAAAATGTGCAGATGACCGTTTTATGAATGTAGGATTGAGGAGCGCAGATGGACGCAGGGTACGCAGTATGGAGTGAACGCTTATGAGCATAAGAATGAAATTATGTACAGAAATACGAAAGGATGTGCATAAAATCAATGAGCTCTAGAGCGCGAGCAGTCATCTGAGAGACGGTGTGGCTATAGTAACGACTGTGTAACGTAACGAATGAAGACGGACGCAAGGAGGGAAGGTACGGGCAGTAGGGCACTGGCCCTTGCAATGGCTTTCCATCGCGATATTGCTCAAAACGGTAGGGAAACTACCATGTAACGGTTGATTAAATATCTCGGAATATTTAATCATGAACAATCGACGGTCCGGAGTTTAAGGCGGTAAGAACGACAGGATCAGTGAAATGATTGATAGCCGTCATACAATCGAATGTAACAACGTGATGGTTCCTGTATTGTGAAGAATACTTGCCTACAACAAAACAAATACATTAGTACCACAACATACACAACACAAATAAGAAGGTAGGTCCGTAGACAGTACTATTGCTAGTATCATACATCCTGCTCTATAGATTGAATCACTGCTATTGAGCACAAGAAAAGAAGAATTTTTGCATACTTATGGTCATGTCATTTCCTCAGTAGTAATCATTCACGTCACTGTATGTACTTTTATCAGTCTTTGATTGTGTGTGCCATGTCATGTGAATTGAAAAATCCTCTGATCGAAGGATCGACACATGCACTATTAGGCTCTCAAGCACGGCAATACCGAGGGCGGCACCGCAAGTCCCTATGGTATATGCCGTTTAGCATGAAGCACAAGGTAGTATGAACAGTAGTGAACTGGCACCGGACATAATAAGTAACTGGTAAAAGCAGTAGAAGTAAGAAGTAATGCATCAGTTGATCAAGTATTCTTCATCATCCACTGAAAGAAGGGGACTACATAATGCATCGTAACGTTCATCAAAACTAGGCATAAATGGATGATATGATCCATGTAATTTGCTATGAGTCAGTACTTCACCTTGAAAATCGAGAGACTGTCATTGGCAACTAAGGAAACACATTAGTATCGAAACGTACACAACAAAACGAAGACGCAGAATCAAAAGTGATACGCAATGCTCATTATCAAGACAAGTATCTAAGGTACTGTGACAATCCTAAGAAGACTGTTGGTCATTATAGGAAGATATTTTAGTAGACACACTGAACTGGTTGTAATTTCTGGACACAAGGGAAGCATAGTTTTGCATTAAATGTCAGTTCCTCAGTAACGATTTAAGCAATGTGGCATCTAACATATTTCAACCAGGCTACATGTGCTTCGTGTGAATTGATAAATCCTCTGTAGAATAGACATATGCACTGTTGGGTCCTCAAGCACGGCACTCAGTAATAAATGTCTCACAATACACACGATGAAGTAGAAGTAGGGTTCCAGCCCTATGACATTATGTCGTCACAATGTGCGCAATCAAGTAGAAATGAAGTGTAAGATCTAGTGCCATCCGTATCTGGCCGTCTGACGATTATATATACAAACTACACCCACTGGAGTAGAAGAAGGGTTTCAGTCCCTATGACATATGTCGTAGGAAACACATTATGAAATGGAAGACGAGGCAATACTCAGAGCTGCCAGCGCGTGACTCTTCATCGTTTTGCCACGTAGTGCGAAGCACAAATGTAGCATGAGCGGCACGTAAGATGCCAGTATGTGGCACTGATGCACGAGAACCATGTTAGAAAAACCAGTGTAAATACGAAGCAATGTGTCATTATGTATCAATAAGCGTACTGAGGCAAGTAAACCGCATATCAGTTATAGCGCATATGATGTGCGATATGTAACCAAACAACATGACCAATAGAATACGAACCATATAGGGATCGGCATTAGAAACTGAACTGTAAGAAATTGCGAGAAGTAAATCTGTGCATGAACTGATGGACTTGGGAAAAGATGCGTACGTATGACTTGCGAGAATGAAAAGAAGAGCACTGCACACCAGCACCAGTGTCGACATACTGTTAATAGTCGAGGTATAGCTCACACAGGTGGTTTCCAGTGTCAGTGATAACCGACTAACATGTGAATGCCTTCACTCCATATTTCCTTACACGTGTGTCTACTATGACGACCGACTGTAGAGTTATACAACAATTAATTACACATTGAACAGCAAAAAGATATCCATGGACTGACGGAACGACGAACCTGACATTGTAACTCGAAAGTCAAAAAGAACCACAAAGGATCAATGGCATAGCAACCACAATGTATGAACTGTTCCGTGTAATCAGATGACGTGTACACAAGACAAACTAGGCAGGCAAATGGTTGAACAAACACATTATCAGAAGTATCAGGACCACAACGCGTTCAGTTAGAGTACAGATCTGTAAGACAAAACATGGACAATAAACAGGAATACAATGTTGTTGTACACGGAGGGAAGTAACGATTGTTTAAAATACTGGACATTTTGAGGAATGACCGCGAGTTCTGTGTTACACTGACTTGAAGAGACGGGAGAGCGTAACGATGATATAATAATAGGCTGTTCCCATTGTAGTCTATCCGCCGTAGCAGAAGTAACGGGGCGGCCGGCGGCCGAGAGGACGGGGGAGAAGGCGAGTGAGACCATCTCAATGAGCACTGGCTAATTGCCCCATTGAAAAGTGACGAACTCGAGCGACGGCAATCCTGGTCAAGTGACTCAACGCCGCATGTGGACACACACCGACCATACGTACGGTCAGAGTATTGCGTAAGCGTGTGTCCGACTCTCCACTACAGTTACAAAGACAAGGGCGGGAGAGTGGGCAACATTTGTTTATCGCTGTGCGTTCCATGTGTGCCACATCAATTGAAATAGGTAAAAGGAATATATATACAATCTACTATCTCTGGGACTGTCTTTGTCACTAAGTACTCATATGACGGCAAGCAACCAGCTTACGAACTATTCGAAATAAAAAACTACACTCAGAAATGCACAACTGAACGAAAATGAGACTAGTAGCATCATAGCTAATAATAGAACATCCTTGCCCAACAATTATCTGATGAGACTAGTAGCATCATAGCCAATAATAGAACATCCTTGCCCAACAATTATCTGATGAGACTAGTAGCATCATAGCCAATAATAGAACATCCTTGCCCAACAATTATCTGATGAGACTAGTAGCATCATAGCCAATAATAGAACATCCTTGCCCAACAACCATCTGATGAGACTAGTAGCATCATAGCTAATACTAGAATATCCTTGCCCAACAGTCATCTGATGAGACTAGTAGCATCATAGCTAATACTAGAACGTTCTTGCCCAACAGTCATCTGATGAGACTAGTAGCATCATAGCCAATAATAGAACATCCTTGCCCAACAACCATCTGATGAGACTAGTAGCATCATAGCTAATACTAGAACGTTCTTGCCCAACAACCATCTGATGAGACTAGTAGCATCATAGCTAATACTAGAACGTTCTTGCCCAACAATCATCTGATGAGACTATAGCATCATAGCCAATAATAGAACATCCTGCCCAACAACCATCTGATGAGACTAGTAGCATCATAGCTAATACTAGAACGTTCTTGCCCAACAATCATCTGATGAGACTAGTAGCATCATAGCTAATACTAGAACGTTCTTGCCCAACAGTCATCTGATGAGACTAGTAGCATCATAGCTAATACTAGAACGTTCTTGCCCAACAGTCATCTGTAACTTGTCTCAACACTGTGCCTATGCGAAGACTGAGTCGTCAAACTCAGAATGAACGACTCGCTGAGGGTGGGAGGGTGGGGACGGAGGGATGGAGGGAGCAGTAGGCGTAACACGCTACGGTGAAGGTAGGCCCTAACTTGAAGATAGGCTCTCTGATAGAATCACAGACATTGTATTGAAGACAAGCAACAAACTGTACCGCACTCTGTGACATGGTTGCTTCGCTTTACCAACGAAATATTATCCAGGAGACATCTGGTAACTTGCTTCAACATTATATGGATGTATAAAGGCGTCAACCAACCTACGAGAAATGACTCAGTACGGAAGTGAACATAGAAGATAAACTCACTACGCAGCTAATCTATGTGCTGCTTCACTATTTATATCTATGTTAACTCCGATCAGGCAGTAGGCTTACGCTTGGCTATCAACATGACTGTGCTGAGTGGCAGTGCTGAAAGTTGAATGCGGAACACTAACACATCTAGGTGCACGGCTAAGTTGACTTACACTCCAGCTTTCACTAAGATTCTATCTACAATTTTTTTTTTAATGGGGAATACTCGAAGGCTGCGATTTTGAGGTAAAGGGGAAAGGCTGCATCTGCACCATGTATCGCGGGAAGGTTATTTGGGTGGAGTCATATGTAACAGGAAGGTGAATTGGGGATGTTTATAGAGGAGTTGTTTCTCTACTTAGAAGCCACACACACACACAACAAGGAAGGAGAGTGACGAGAAGAAATGCACTAACCACACTACATGTAGACATGATTCTCCTGAGCAGTCCACACATAGATTAATAACTACGACGTATTTATTTAAGCAGTCAACTTCAGCATAAACGTGATTCACCATTCCTACTGTCCTGGGTCCTAATATTCCTAAAATCCTAAGATGCACTACGAATCATCAGAACTTGCATATCACTAGAATGCTGAACACTTTATGTCCTACTCTACTCTTTGCTTTGTGGAAAATCAAACATACTACCTATTTCTATCCCTACCCTAACTAAAATATAAAATGAGACGTGGGATTACATACCTCTAAGATAGGTTGGAAGGTCTCTGGCTGGGTGTAATGGAATGGGTGAATTCCTATAGTGATTGACTTTCTGGCTTTTATACAGTGCGTTTCTGTTGTTTCTGTCACAAAACCTTCCCATGTGTCTTTCATTGGACATCGAAATTTGAATAACTAACCTGTCTTTCATTGGACATCGAAATTTGAATAACCAAGCAATCTTTGGCACCTGGCAGCCCTGGACTTTTCGCTTGGACGTTGGTATTTGCTGAAACCTTTTGTGTACTAGATAACCTACCCTCTATAGTTGGATAAGACCAATGTGAGCGTTAGATCCTGCTCGGTGGAAAACGCCGAGTAACCAGTCTAATCATGGATGGCGTGATCATTCCGCAAACCTTACTTACCCGTCTAACAATACGGTCTGAGGGCCGTCTAACAATACGGTCTGAGGGCCGTCTAACAACACGGTCTGAGGGCCGTCTAACAATACGGTCTGAGGGCCGTCTAACAATACGGTCTGAGGGCCGTCTAACAATACGGTCTGAGGGCCGTCTAACAACACGGTCTGAGGGCCGTCTAACAATACGGTCTGAGGGCCGTCTAACAACACGGTCTGAGGGCCGTCTAACAACACGGTCTGAGGGCCGTCTAACAATACGGTCTGAGGGCCGTCTAACAACACGGTCTGAGGGCCGTCTAACAATACGGTCTGAGGGCCGTCTAACAACACGGTCTGAGGGCCGTCTAACAACACGGTCTGAGGGCCGTCTAACAATACGGTCTGAGGGCCGTCTAACAACACGGTCTGAGGGCCGTCTAACAATACGGTCTGAGGGCCGTCTAACAATATGGTCTGAGGGGGACCCTGTGATAGAACCATGAATCAAGATTCTGATATCTCCAGTTGAATTCCAGCCCGAGACTTTGAAACTGAACTGGTCTGTTTGCTGTCCACTGGTCTGTTGGCTGCCCATCTCCATGTTTGCTGCCCATCTCCATGTTTGCTGCCCATCTCCATGTTTCCGTCATTCTGCTGGTGTCATTTGGGTGTTTCATAGCCCCACCCATCCCCCTTACCTACCCAATTCAAGACCATAGCCCCCCCCTTCCTACCCAATTCAAGACCATAGCCCCCTTCCCCACCCAATTAAGACCATAGCCCCCCTTCCCTACCCAATTCAATACCATAGCCCCCTTACCTACCCAATTCAAGACCATAGCCCCCCTTACCTACACAATTCAAGACCATAGCCCCCCTTACCTACACAATTCAAGACCATAGCCCCCCTTACCTACACAATTCAAGACCATAGCCCCCCTTACCTACACAATTCAAGACCATAGCCCCCTTCCCTATCCAATTCAAGACCATAGCCCCCTTCCCCTACCCAATTTAAGACATAGCCCCTCCCCTACCCAATTTAAGACCATAGCCCCCTACCCTACCCAATTTAAGACCATAGCCCCCTTCCCTACCCAATTCAAGACCATAGCCCCCTTCCCTACCCAATTCAAGACCATAGCCCCCTCCCCTACACAATTCAAAACCATAGCCCCCCTCCCCTACACAATTCAAGACCATAGCCCCCTCCCTACCAATTCAAGACCATAGCCCCCTCCCCTACACAATTCAAGACCATAGCCCCCCTCTCCCTACACAATTCAAGACCATAGCCCCCCTCTTCCCTACACAATTCAAGACCATAGCCCCCCTCTTCCCTACACAATTCAAGACCATAGCCCCCCTCTTCCCTACACAATTCAAGACCATAGCCCCCCTCTTCCTACACAATTCAAGACCATAGCCCCCCTCCCCTACACAATTCAAGACCATAGCCCCCCTCTTCCCTACACAATTCAAGACCATAGCCCCCCTCTTCCTACCAATTCAAGACCATAGCCCCCCCTCCCCTACACAATTCAAGACCATAGCCCCCCCTTCCCTACCCAATTCAAGACCATAGCCCCCCTCCTACCCAATTCAAGACCATAGCCCCCCTTCCCTACCAATTCAAGACCATAGCCCCCCTCCCCTACCAATTCAAGACCATAGCCCCCTCCCTACCCATTCAAGACCATAGCCCCCCCTACCAATTCAGCATAGCCCCCTCCAATTCAAGACCATAGCCCCCCCCTTCCCAATTCAAGACCATAGCCCCCCCTTCCCAATTCAAGACCATAGCCGCCCCCCCCCCCCCCCCCCCCCCCCCTCAGTCTGTCCAATATTTTGTCTTTTTCCATGATAAGCGTGCCATCTTTCGATTTTAAGCAACCAGTTTATGTGCATGTATTTTTCCGTGGACAATTTCTTCAATTCGTCTGTACATACCCTGAGGATCCATTTTGTGTCGTTCTTCTATCTCTTTGCATTTTGTGTTCAGCCAAGCTTCCTTAGCTTCATTGCACCTATTCCTGATTTCTTTGTTTATCTTCCTGTATATCTCCTCGTTTCTCTTTGCCTTCCTCCTTTCCTCCATCAAGCCCAAAATTTCATTATTCATCCAGCTCTTTTTTGTTTGTCTATCTGCCTTAGGGATTTCTTCACAAGCTTCATTTATCGAATTTCTCAACTTTGTCCATTGTTCCTCACTGTCACCAACGTCTTCCAGAACACTAAATTTGTTTTGAACATGTACATTAAATTTTTTACGTATCATTACATCTGTCTTTAAGAGTCCAAGGTTTAGCTTGATGTTGCTTTTGGTCTGTTTCCTTTCCCTTAATTTCAGCCTAAACCTTCCCACTACTGGACTGTGGTCACTGTTGCATCTGCGCCTGGTAATGTTCTTGCTGACAGTAAAGAATTTCTAAATCTTTTGTTGATCAGGATGTAGTCAATCTGAAAATAACTCTTTATAGGCTAATGTCTGCTACTTTCTTTGCTAATGATACAAAACGGTATTCATATTCCACAGCTTTAAGGATTTCTACACAATATGAATGATAACATTCTACTGAGATATTCCCCAGAACACACACACACACACACACACACACACACACACACACACACACACACACACACACACACACACACACACACACACACACACACACACACACACCACTTACACACACACATACGCACTGTCTCATACACACACACAAACACACACACATTTTCATTTTCAAAAAATTACATCAGACCAATCTTTGTCAGTTAAAATTTCAGAATCATTAGTTCACAGTCCTGTTAATGCATTATTTTAACTTTATTCGGTTTGTGTTTTAGTGTTACAATTTCCCTTCACATTGTTGAAGTTAATTGTTAGTGTTAAGTTCTCGTTCCATTTTTCTGTTCTCCCACCTACTTATGTCTTTTTCCTCTGTCTTCCCTCTGCCCCAATCCAACCTGTCAACAATCGTTCTACATTTTATTTTGTTCATTCATTTTTTTTTTTATTCCCCCCTCCCCCGTCTAATATCACTTATAGTGAAAAGACGTTAAATTAAAGAACGAACGAACACACACACACACACACACACACACACACACACACACACGCACGCACGCACGCACGCACGCACGCACGCGCGCGCGCGCGCAGAGAGAAGAGAAGAGAAGAGAGAGAGACAGAGACAGACAGACAGACAGATATAAACAGACAGAGACAGAGAGACAGACAGACAGACAGACAGAGAGAGAGAGAGAGAGAGAGAAGGAGGAGAGAGAGAGAGAGAGAGAGAGAGAGAGAGAGAGAGAGAGAGAGTAAAACAAGGAACAACGGGACATAACCCCATTGCGATATGTAACAAGAGCAAAGTGCACAAATCAGCACATAATGACGACTAATGGGAACACAGTGCACAATGCAGCGGGGCACAAAGTAGGGACAAAGTACGGACAGTGACTTGGCAGTTCAGCGCAAAATTATGTAGGATCATCTCACTCCGACAATACGCGCTCTAAAAAAAATCTGATCCTGATCCAAATCTTACGCACCCGCACATTTTTTGAAATGGGAAGAGGGGAGGAACGTAACTAGGAGAGGGAATATAATAAATATATGTGACTTGACACATTCGGTACGCAGATGACACCGTGCTAATTGCAGAAAATGAAAGGGACCTACAAAACCTTGTGAATATACCAGACATAGAATGCAAAGGTAAGGGGTTGGAACTAAACAGCAGGAAGACTGAAGTCATGGTGATCAGTAAAAAACATGAAATCCCCTCATGCAAAATAACAGCAAATGGCACAACCTTGACACAGGTTAATAAGTTCAAATACCTGGGAACGGTCATTTCATCAGATGGCAGATACACATTGGAAATAGCTTTCAGAATCGGCCAAGCCAAAACAGCATTCAAGAAGATGACAAGCATTCTTACCAACAAATGCCTATCAATTAACATCAGAAAGAGAGTCCTTGAATGTTATATAGAACCAATACTGTTGTACGGATGTGAGGCATGGACAGTCAGCAAGCAAAGCCAGAGCAAGATTGTGGCAGCTGAGATGTGGTTTCTAAGAAGAATGTTGAGAGTTCCATGGACAGCAAAGAAAACAAACGAGACAGTCTTGATGGAGGCAGACACAAGTAGATCACTCGTAAAGAAGATTAGGAAAAGACAAGCAACATCTATAGGTCATTTTATGAGGAGGGGGGATTTGGAGCACCTGGTCACAATGGGAAAGCTGGAGGGAAAGAGAGCACCAGGTAGACCCAGGGAGAGAATGCTGGACGGACTTGCAGAGTGGCTGGGGATGAGGAGGGTGGGGAGATGCTAGGGGCAACGAGAGATAGAGATGGTTGGAAGTCCATGGTCGCCAACGCCATGCTGCAGGGCACCTGATGATGATGATGATGATGTGACTTGCAACACTGACAGCACCAGATATAAACATTTAGATGGGCAGTGAACATGCCAGTTGTTCATGTTTCAGGCTGGGATTGAACACAAGACATCAGATCTTCAGTCCATGGCTGTATCAAAAGAAGCAAGGTGGTCACAATGACATTGAAAAACGTGATCTGCCCGTGGGTTGGACCCTCAAACCCTGCGTTATGAGCATTGTGCACTGACCACTGACCCAATGGGCCACTACTGAAGTAGGCAAGCGAAACTGGTTTAACCCTTTCACTCTCGCATCCTATCCAACAACCACAAAAAACTCAACACCTTAAAAGTTGGTGATAGGGTGAGGGAGTCAAAGAGCACCTTAAAAGCTGGTGGATAGGGTGAGGGAGTCAAAGAACATCTTAAAAGCTGGTGGATAGGGTGAGGGAGTCAAAGAGCACCTTAAAAGCTGGTGGATAGGGTGAGGGAGTCAAAAGGTTAAGTTGTTGCTTTGCTGGCATGGTTGACAATGCAGGATGCTGGTGGACAGTTGCAGGACCAAAGAGTGTAAACCAAAGTACATGTGGCACTGTGCCACACACAGACAACACAGAATCAAAAGGCAGACAGAAGTGAGCTTACTGGTGTGTGGGCCTACAGTTTGTCTGATGTTTAGAGACGATGAACTGAAGGCCAGACATTTGTCTGATATCAGGGCCATAAAGAACTTAGTTGTAGTAGTAGTAGTGGTGGTGGTGGTGATAGTAGTGGTGTTAGTAACAGTAGTAGTAGCAGCGGCGGTAGCAGTAGTAGTAGTTTTGCATAACTGTTTATGGAAAGAGAGAGACTGAGAAGAACAAGAAGAATGGGAAGGAGGGGAACAAACAAACAAAACAAAACAAAACAAAAAACAAGAAGAAAAAGAAGAAAATGTAAAAAAAAAAAAAAATCAAAACTACAGAAGGAGCAGAAAAAGATTCAAGAAGAAGGAGAAGAGGGAGGTGGCGAAAAGAATTTTTTAAAAAAGAAAGAAAATGAAAAAGAAAAGTAAGTAGAAGACGGAGGAGAAGGATAAGAACGAAAATTTGAAGGAGAAGAAAGAGGAGAAGAAGTGGGAAAAGAAAGAGGAGAAGAAGAAACAAACAAAAAAAATGACAAGAATTATGACAGGACTGCAATGAAGAAGGAGAAGAAGCAGAGGAAGAATGAAGAGGAAGAATTAACAGGAGAGGAAGATTGAAGAGAAGAAAAAAGGAGAAGGATTTTAGTTTGCCGCAGGTTGTGGCATTAATGCTTGTGTATACCCACTTGAGTGTCCAAGGTTGTCATAGCCGAGGGGTGGCAATGGGGACAAGCTCCCATTGTCTATAAAATGCCCCTCACGGCGCGCGTCTCCAACAGCCTCTGACAACTAAGTCCAGCTCCTAGCCTGCTCGTGTGGCTTAGATATAAGCCCGGCGGAACTGCTACTACTGATAGGAGAAGGGGTGAAGGCGGGTTACTGGCGCCTGAAAACCAGTGCTTTGGGTAGATGGGGCTCATCAGTCTGGGAAGACAGCTCATCTAAGAGAAGGAAAACTCTGATTTCAAACCTCCGCTGCCTTGCGGCCATACCCACTCATAGGAAAGGCTTCGGGAGTCAACCCTGAGGAAAAATCCGGAGCCGGAGTCCCCAAGGCAGTCCGAGGCTGTATACAGCAACGTTCTGGCAACTCCTGCGACGGCACTGGAACCATGTGTATCGGCGCTTGCCTTTCCAATGGACCATTCCAGCGACGTGGAGAGGGGGGGTCTGCTGCATGGGTAACAGCTTGCCCTCCACACTTACTTACCCAGGCCTTGCGCTCTGGAGAGGTCACTCCAGCTTCGCTTTGTAGCGTCGACTAAACACGGGAAGTAGCAGTTTACCGGTTTTAAGTCTGCATACTCAATTGGCGTAGAGTCAGACGCCAGGGGCTGCTTCCAACGGTGGGAGAGGTCATCGCATCTCACTGGGCAGCTACCGCCCGCCTTAAGCTGGGCAGCCCCCAGCCAGTAAGGTGCTGCCCCGCCACGGTCCGTTAGCCTCACTGGGTGCGTGGGGTTTAGGGTGAAAACCGACAAGCGGATCGACAACTGTGCACCAGGCAACAGAAAAACGAAAACTCCCGCCCTGAAATTGGGCACATGGAACGTAAGGACAATGACACCAGGCTTTTCTGACGATCTGCAAGAAGTAAATGATGCTCGCAAGACAGCCGTCATCGACAGAGAACTGAGCAGACTGCAGATGGACATCGTCGCCCTTCAAGAAACCAGGCTCCCAGAAACAGGATCTGTGAGGGAGAGAGACTTCACCCTGTTCTGGCAGGGCAAACCATCAGACGAGGTCAGAGAACACGGCGTGGGATTCGCAGTTAGAAACAGATTATTGGGATCCATAACCCCACCAGCAGAAGGAACAGAGCGAATCCTGTCTCTCCGACTCCAAACTACCTCAGGACCAGTCAGTCTAATCAGTGCCTACGCACCAACTTTGGCATCCACAGCAGAAGCAAAAGACAAGTTTTATGACGACCTCAGTGCTGCTATAAGGAGAATTCCTGACAGAGAACTACTGTTCATCGCCGGCGATTTCAACGCCAGAGTGGGTGTCGATTACAATTCCTGGCCCACCTGCTTGGGTCAGTTCGGCACTGGGAAAATGAACGAGAATGGCCAGCGCCTGCTAGAGCTCTGTTGTCATTATGGGTTGTGCGTCAGTAACACCTTCTTCAACACGAAGCCTCAGCATCGAGTCTCCTGGAGACACCCGCGATCCAAACACTGGCACCAGCTCGACCTGATCCTCACCAGACGTGTCAACCTTTCTAGCATCAAGATCACTCGCAGCTACCAGAGCGCCGATTGTGACACTGACCACTCTTTGGTGTGCAGCAATGTGAAGCTCCGCGCGAAGAGACTGCACCGTACGAGAAAGGAGGGCCGACCTCGCATTGACACCAGCAAAACACGCGATCAAAGAAAAGTGGAGGAGTTTGCGCGTGTGTTGGAGGATTCTCTCCCTGGCCCACCCACTGCAAACGCCCAAGACCGATGGGAACACTTCAGAGATGCTGTCTACAATGCCGCCATGTCTACATTTGGCAAAAAGACCAGCAAGTCAGCTGATTGGTTCGAAGCCCACTCAGAAGAAATGACACCAGTCATCGAGGCCAAGAGAAACGCCTTGACAGCATACAAAAGCAATCCCAGTGAGCAGAACCTCCAGGTTCTCCGCGCTGCTCGCAGCAAAGTCCAGCAGTGTGCCAGACAATGCGCCAATGGCTATTGGCTTCAGCTTTGCTCCCAGATTCAGATTGCGGCTGACACAGGCAACATCAAGGCGATGTATGAAGGCATCAAGCAGGCATTGGGCCCAACGCAAAAGAAAACTGCCCCTTTGAAATCAGCTACAGGGGAGGTGATTCAAGACAGAGAACAACAGATGGAGCGCTGGGTAGAACACTACACTGAGCTATATGCAAGGGAAACTGTAGTCTCAGAAGACGCCCTGAATGCCATAGAGTGCCTACCAGAGCTGGAAGAGCTTGACAGAGAACCAACCATAGATGAGCTCAGCGAAGCCCTGGACTCTCTTGCCTCTGGCAAGGCACCAGGGAAAGACGGTATTCCCGCCGAAGTACTGAAGTGCTGCAAAGAGACACTCATCACCGAGTTGCATGAAATCCTCTGCCTCTGTTGGAGTGAAGGCGAAGTACCACAAGACATGAGGGATGCTAACGTCGTCACACTGTACAAAAACAAAGGTGACAGAAGCGATTGCAATAATTATCGCGGCATATCCCTCCTCAGTATCGTTGGGAAAGTCTTCGCACGAGTAGTACTGAAGAGGCTCCAGGTACTCGCAGAGCAAGTCTACCCTGAATCGCAGTGCGGGTTCCGTGCCAACAGATCCACTATAGACATGATCTTCTCCCTCAAACAACTTCAGGAGAAATGCAGGGAGCAAAGGCAGCCACTCTTCGTTGCCTTCATAGACCTCACAAAGGCCTTCGATCTGGTCAGTAGGGATGGCCTCTTCAAAATCCTTCCCCAAATTGGATGTCCACCCAAACTTCTCAGCATCATCAGATCCTTCCACGAAGACATGAAAGGCACCGTCGTCTTTGACGGCTCAACATCAGCTGCCTTCAACATACGGAGCGGAGTGAAACAGGGTTGCGTCCTGGCTCCCACCCTGTTTGGAATCTTTTTGCTGTGATGCTGAAACACGCATTCGGTCCTGCAGCTGAAGGCATATACCTCCGAACCAGGACAGACGGTAAGCTCTTCAACCTCTCCAGACTAAGAGCCAAGACCAAAGTCCAGCTGAGGTGCCTGCGTGACTTCATCTTTGCAGACGACGCGGCAGTAACCGCCCACTCAGCTGAGGACCTACAGCAGCTCATGACTCGCTTCAGCGATGCCTGCCAAAACTTTGGGCTTACCATAAGCTTGAAGAAAACACAGGTCATGGGACAGGATGTTGACTCTCCCCCAGCCATCAGCATCAATGACCATGAACTGGATGTCGTCCATGACTTTGTTTATCTGGGCTCAACAATCTCAGACACCCTCTCACTTGACATAGAGCTCAACAGGCGCATCGGCAAGGCAGCTACCACCATGACCAGACTGACGAAGAAAGCATGGAACAACAGCAAGCTGACTGAGCACACAAAAATCCAGATCTACAGAGCCTGCGTCGTGAGCACCCTCCTGTATGGCAGCGAGTCCTGGACTTTGCGTGCCCGACAAGAGCAAAAGCTCAATGCTTTTCACATGCGTAGCCTCCGACGCATTCTAAACATCACCTGGCAGGACAAGGTCCCGAACAACACTGTCCTGGAAAGAGCTGGATGCACCAGCATGTACACGCTGCTGAAACAGAGACGCATGCGCTGGCTTGGCCATGCCGTGCGCATGGACGACGGACGGATCCCCAAAGACCTCCTCTACGGAGAACTGGTGCAGGGAAAACGTCCCACAGGCAGACCACAGCTGCGATTCAAAGACGTGTGCAAGAGGGACCTAAAAGCCTTGAATATCGACAAAGACAACTGGGAAGCAACAGCCCTCGAACGGTCAGCCTGGAGACAGACTGTGCAGAAAGGTCTCTCCAAGTTCGAAGAGACACTCGCTCAGCGGCACGAGGAAAAGAGAACGAGAAGAAAGGCTGCAGCCCAGGCAGACAGACCAGCGTCAGACTTCATCTGTGCCCTCTGCCACAGGGACTGTCATTCCCGCGTCGGACTGGCCAGCCACACCCGGCGCTGCACCAGAATAGGCACCCAGAGCGCAACTCCATAGTCTTCCGAGACTGAAGGACGCCTATGATACCCACTTGTCACTCATGGAGGATCTACACAAATACAAATGATTAAACTACAATATACTGACATATAACAAGCGAAAGACAGAAGTGACAGAAATAAAATGGAGCGGGGGTGGGGGTGGGAATATAAGATCACGGTAGGGGGGGGGGGGGATTACGTGTATCTGCACACGGATTTTCCCTTCGAGGACAAATGAAATCATGTTTATGAATTATGCGTCCTACCTATGCAAAAATCTGTCTCGTTACGGCTGTCGTCTCCCTGTGCACGTATGCCGAAAAGAAAAACGGGCGTTGGTTAATCCGTTAGGCCAGCAGCCAACGTGTTGCTGAAGAACGCCTGCTTCGGTCAATGCCAACACCAAGATAAGAGATCAATTTTCATTGGTCCATAAAGTCTTTATTTTGGGGGTGTGACCACATTCCGTGTTCTGATTGGTCCAACCTAGAGTATTTTTCAGCGAATAAACGCGGCATTGACAGGTCACACCACAAACAGTGAGAACAGAGCAACATGGTAAGTAGCGAAAACTTTTATGCCTTGTTTTTCGTCATCGTTCTGTAAATATATCACCATCTGCTTGTTTTTTGCAGGCAAACTGATCGTTTATTTTCTCTCTTTGTGCAGACGACGTACACAGACAAAGGACCCAAGGTAAGATGATTAAAATAGCGATGGAATGAAGCAAGATCGTAAGATGTTTGTATCGTCTGTTCCAATGTCGCGGCATGTCCTTGACAAACTTAGTGGGTTGGTGGGGGTCGGGTGGGGGATTGGCCGAGGTGAGGTCGACTTGTTTGCCCTACGGGATCGTTATTTGTACAGCTGCCATATCGATTTTTTAACCGACATTTTCTATGCGTGTTTTTTTCTCTCCCCACAACGACACTGAACGTGTAGCACGAAAGCGCCCATGAACTACATATCTCTAGTAACCGACTTCATGATCATGATCATCAGTCATCATGATATGGCCCCCCCCCCCCTCTCTCTCTCATGTCAGCTCACCAAAATTGATAGTAGTTTTTCAGTACCAACATTGAATTTTTCAAACTGTGTTTGAAATTCATAGTTTTTATTAATATAGTGTAATTCTTAGTGGCAAAGGTTGGGTTAAATTTGTTCGAGTAATCTGTTGTTTTAATATAACATATAGGCGCCTATGAATATTTTTAAATCCGTTTGAAATACTTAATGTTTTAAATCACTTTTTCAATACTTTGCACACTAGTTAAAATAGTTTGAAATATTTGATATTTTAATTTACTATTTTCGATACATTTGGCTCTAGTTAAAAACCTGAGCACTGCAGGTATTCCAGTTTGGCATTATTTTGATGTTTTTCACACTGTTTTATATTTCATTTATTTTGTATTAGTGTATACCCTCCCCCGTCCTCTCTGTGTGAGGGCTTGATGTTAAGAAAAAAGCATTATTTGCTTATTCCTCTGTCTTATTATAATAACAGTTTTGTTCATGTTTGCATTTTCATTGGCAGTCTGTTCATGTTTACTTTTTCATTTGCTTACTACTTTTCTGATCTCCACATTGAGAAAAGGGGGACAAACAAATGACCCCATCGCAAGAATTGATCGCTTTTAATTTAATCTAGCTGGATATGTTTGGAAGCTATGCTCTGGCACATGCTGTCGGAATATATGCAAGCTAGAACATCTCGGGTTCATGATAATGATATATATAATGAAGAGGCGTACAGTTTGTCATGAATTGATTAACTCTTCTTTCGCCTCTCCAGCAGTCAGATCAATCATTAACATATTTTCATTGTGAGTAAACTGCTTAGTATGAAAACTTGAATTGTATTTAATTTTACATTGTTGAAATATTGATTTTAATTCATGTGGTGTTGAAATATTGATTTTAATTCATGTGGTGTTGAAATATTGATTTTGATTGATGTGATGTTGAAATATTGATTTTGATTCATGTATGATTTATGTTGATTTTAAACCCCCTTTGGGTAAGGGTCGGATCTAAACGAGGATGTCGTGATAAGTATTGCTTATTTCCTGTCCTTGTAAATAAGATCTGTTTTTGTTCTTGTTCTTTCTCTCTCTTATTATTATGTGCTGAAAATTGGAGCTTGAAACAATACACTAAAAATGAGAAAGTTGATACTTTTGCATTGAAAAGGGTGTTGAATGTTAGTCCTTGAACACTAAATGATATGACGTAGGGTGAGACAGGACGCTAGACATTGTGCATAATTTGTTTCTTCACAGTTAAATGCTCTGGCTCTAATGAACTAGAATGGATTAATCGGGGTTTCTTAGTTAATTGTAAGATACAGTGTTGTCATTATCATTATCATTATGTCAGGGTAGAAAGATTTGTTGGACAAGCCATATATATGACAGTCTGTTCAAATATGGATCTGTTATTTTCATGTATTTATTATTGAGTTTTTGTTTGTTTGTTTGTTTTGAGAAGCAAAACAGTCAGAATCTTAATGAATTTCTGAAAGCATTTAGACAGAAGTTGATCAGTTGTCATAATCTGAATTGGCATGAACACCTACTAATACTAGTACCCAATTTAATTCATACCAATGTTGTAAGTCATCCCTCATATTTCACACCTGTTTAGTACAAACATATTTAGATGATATTAGATTCAGAATTGGAGTATCTGAGGTATGCAGTACACACAAAATGAGACACACCGCTATTCAGGCAAAACATTGGAATTCTCTAGTATACACTGCTTGTTCAAAGATAAAATCCTGACAGTGTTGTACTGTGTGTCTGTAAATGACTCAAGACAAAAGTATACTCCATCATAATATATCAAACATCCTTCTGATGTCATTCTAAAGCTGAAATGAATCATGTTATCATGATCTTGGATGGTTCATGACTTTGCAAGTAAGTGTCCACCTACATTACCTGCTTCTGTGAACATCTCTGAGCAATGATTTCCTGCCATGTGCATACATACATTTATTTAGGTGTGAATGTGCATGTGCAAGTAGATGCTTGCATTGGGGAATGCATGCTTGCATGCTGTTTTGTTTGTGTGTGTGTGTGTGTGTGTGTGTGTGTGTGTGTGTGTGGTGTGTGTGTGGGGTGTGCACATGAAATAGTGTGGAACATGAAGTTTCAGTGGGTCAGATGACCTTCTGCAGTAAAACTGTTATGACAAATCGGCATAGTGCAGTGGTCAGCACAACAAACTACCAACTGGAAGGTTGTGGGTTTCAACCTCATCAGTTCTGTCAAAATCATTGTGGGATTTTTGTTTTACCCCAACCAACTCCTACACAGAGTTGAATTTGCTGTGTGCGCGTTTGGAAGGTGAGGGCCTCACAGTCACCAGGACATGATCAAAGTAAGCATGGAGTACAACCCTGTGATGTAGTCTCAATCCAGAAAGGAACTCCACAGCCTCATGATTTTCATCTCCATCATCTTAATCATCATCACATTGTGAAAAGTAGTCCACATTTATGTGGTCATCACTATGGCATAGAACATGGGCCAGAAAAAAATGTTAGAAATAAAAATTGAAAAAGGCCAGTACAGGTACAGCTGCCTGAGTGAGATGTGTCAGATGGTTTCCTCCACCCATCCCCACTCCCTGAAAAAGGGGGAGGGGGGGGAGTTCATTGTGTCTGTGTAATGTAGTAAGGTGGTGACTGTGTGTAATGTAGTAAGGTGGTGACTGTGTGTAATGTAGTAAGGTGGTGACTGTGTGTAATGTAGTAAGGTGGTGACTGTGTGTAATGTAGTAAGGTGGTGACTGTGTGTAATGTAGTAAGGTGGTGACTGTGTGTAATGTAGTAAGGTGGTGACTGTGTGTAATGTAGTAAGGTGGTGACTGTGTGTAATATAGTAAGGTGGTGACTGTGTGTAATATAGTAAGGTGGTGACTGTGTGTAATGTAGTAAGGTGGTGACTGTGTGTAATGTAGTAAGGTGGTGACTGTGTGTAATATAGTAAGGTGGTGACTGTGTGTAATATAGTAAGGTGGTGACTGTGTGTAATGTAGTAAGGTGGTGACTGTGTGTAATGTAGTAAGGTGGTGACTGTGTGTAATATAGTAAGGTGGTGACTGTGTGTAATGTAGTAAGGTGGTGACTGTGTGTAATATAGTAAGGTGGTGACTGTGTGTAATATAGTAAGGTGGTGACTGTGTGTAATATAGTAAGGTGGTGACTGTGTGTAATATAGTAAGGTGGTGACTGTGTGTAATGTAGTAAGGTGGTGACTGTGTGTAATGTAGTAAGGTGGTGACTGTGTGTAATATAGTAAGGTGGTGACTGTGTGTAATATAGTAAGGTGGTGACTGTGTGTAATGTAGTAAGGTGGTGACTGTGTGTAATGTAGTAAGGTGGTGACTGTGTGTAATATAGTAAGGTGGTGACTCTGTGTAATGTAGTAAGGTGGTGATTGTGTGTAATGTAGTAAGGTGGTGACTCTGTGTAATGTAGTAAGGTGGTGACTGTTTTGTAGTCTGAGTGATAGTGTCATGTGGTTCCCCAACCCCACCCCACTCTCACCCCCCTCACCCCCCTCACCAAAGGAGGGGGAGAAATTTCAGAGTTGTGTCTGTGTGAAGTAGTAATGTGGAGCCTGTTGTTTTGCAGCCTGAGGCTGGACGCTTTATCTGCTTTGATCACCTGACCTTCTGGGTCGGCAATGCCAAACAGGTCAGTGACCTATTCTGTGTGTGTGTGTGTGTGTGTGTGTGTGTGTGTGTGTGTGTGTGTGTGTGTGTGTGTGTGTGTGTGTGTGTGTGTGTGTGTGTGGGTGGATGTTTTGTATGTGTGTGTTCGCTTTGATGTGAAAGATTTGTACCATTTGTTCTCTGTGTGTAATAATAGTAATGATATTAGAACTAATGATGATGATATTAATAATGACCATGGTGATGACTACTTGCACAATACCACATCTGATATGTGTGCTGTGCATATCACAATACCACATGTGATGTGTGCGCTGTGCATATCACAATACCACATCTGATGTGTGCGCTGTGCATATCACAATACCACATCTGATATGTGCGCTGTGCATATCACAATACCACATCTGATATGTGCGCTGTGCATATCACAATACCACATGTGATGTGTGCGCTGTGCATATCACAATACCACATCTGATGTGTGCGCTGTGCATATCACAATACCACATCTGATATGTGCGCTGTGCATATCACAATACCACATCTGATATGTGCGCTGTGCATATCACAATACCACATCTGATGTGTGCGCTGTGCATATCACAATACCACATCTGATATGTGCGCTGTGCATATCACAATACCACATCTGATGTGTGCGCTGTGCATATCACAATACCACATCTGATGTGTGCGCTGTGCATATCACAATACCACATCTGATATGTGCGCTGTGCATATCACAATACCACATCTGATATGTGCGCTGTGCATATCACAATACCACATCTGATGTGTGCGCTGTGCATATCACAAAAACACCAGTGACAAAGGGAGTGTGTTGGTCAGACATGTCAACCACTACCACTATGAGTGTGATGAAAACATTTAAACTACACTAATACAATAGTAATACCGCTGTGGTAAGGCAAGGTCAGACATGTCAACCACTACCACTATGAGTGTGATGAAAACATTTAAACTACACTAATACAATAGTAATACCGCTGTGGTAAGGCAAGGTCAGACATGTCAACCACTACCACTATGCGTATGATGAAAACATGTAAACTACACTAATAGTAACACCGCTGTGGTAAGGCAAGGTCAGACATGTCAACCACTACCACTATGCGTATGATGAAAACATGTAAACTACACTAATAGTAATACCGCTGTGGTGAGGCAAGGAGCAGTAAAAGTGAATTGCAGTCCACTATCCACTCCACTTGTCAAGACAGTCATGGGAAAAAACATCTCTTAGACTGCACACACACACGCCCGCACGCATGCACACATACATGCACGCACGCATGCACGTGCACGCGCGCGCACACAGACACACACGCACACATATACATTACATACACAAACACTCAGTTAAACATACACAAACACAACATGAGCACAAGCATGCGCGCACACACACACGCGCACATACACGCGCGCGCGCGCACCACACACACACACACACACACACACACACACACACACACACACCACACACACACACACACACACACACACACACACACACACACACACACACACACACACACCATACCATACACACACATGCATAGACATATAGACAGAAACACTCAGATAAACACACACACACATGAACACAAGCACACACATGTACTGATGTAGACACATGCACTCAGATACACAGTACACTCATGCACACACACACACACATGTACTGATGTAGACACATGCACTCAGATACACAGTACACTCATGCATACACACACACACACATGTACTGATGTAGACACATGCACTCAGATACACAGTACACTCATGCACACACACACACACACATGTACTGATGTAGACACATGCACTCAGATACACAGTACACTCATGCACACACACACCACACACACACACATGTACTGATGTAGACACATGCACCCAGATACACAGTACACTCATGCACACACACACACACACACACACATGTACTGATGTAGACACATGCACTCAGATACACAGTACACTCATGCACACACACACACACACACATGTACTGATGTAGACACATGCACTCAGATACACAGTACACTCATGCACACACACACACACATGTACTGATGTAGACACATGTACTCAGATACACAGTACACTCATGCACACACACACACACACACACACACACACACATGTACTGATGTAGACACATGCACTCAGATACACAGTACACTCATGCACACACACACACACACACACACTTCAGTTACTGTCTAATAATTGTATCAAAGAGAAGTTCACCAACATTTCAACTCATCAACAGCTCATCATCAAAGACAGAATAACATGCTTCCTTCCATCTTTGAGTCGCTGGCTACAAATATCCATAGTGTCAAAAATTGGTCTCATCATTCACTAAACACAAGGTGAACAGCATCAACAGTATTAAGCACAGGTGGTATTGTGTTCCTTTTTACTACAAGCGGCCAGAAATACATTACAGTGTGTATAACCAGCAACATTCCAGTTTTTCCTGGGACAAAGTAGAATTCCAGTTTACTGGAGGACAGTATCAGGTTTTCCTGGATTTTAGGTTCTCCTTTGATGTAGTATATACTTTCAGGTTTTGAATTATGTTTTCAGGTATCCTGTTCATTGTGTGAAAATGTATGTCAGCCTTTTTATCTTTGACAGCAGTCGCAGATTGCAGTTCTCTGTCTTGTTTCAGAGGCGTAGTCTGTTTCTGATTCTGCATGTGTGTGTGTGTGTGTGTGTGTGTGTGTGACCCTCCATTTCTCTTTTTCTCCCTCTCTCTTCTCTCCCCTCCCCCTCCCTGTCTCCTGTGTTATAGCTCACTGTCTGTTTCTTTCAGTATTAGTATGTTGTAGTATTTAAGAATATGTATATAACACATCTTATAAATCAGTTAGGTCCTCTGCTGCCTGACAGTAAGATCAGTCACTTACACACTTTTATAGGGTTTAAAACTGTTTTAGCGTTTACAATAAAAAGTCAAAATCTACTTAGTTAGTTCTTCTGCTACCTAACACACACACACACACATTTTCATAGGAATTAAAGCTATTTAGATTATTATTTAGCTTATAATTTAACCTGAGGAAAAGTTGTTGTTCTCTCTCTCTAGCTCTCTCGCTCTCTCTCTCTCTCTCTTTTTTTTTTCTTTTTTTTTTTCTTTTTTTTTTTTCCTAAAATTTAATCTCACTCTGTCTTCTTGAAAAATGATGGTAAAAGATCACGGATTCAGATCAGGAAGTGTCAGTGATGTTTGTTTTTGTCAAGTGTTGTGGTGGAGTGGGGGTTGATTAATGGCGCTCGCTGTGTTTGTTCAAAACTACCAGCAGATATTTCTGTTATTTATGACAACAGAGGCTTAACAGATCAGAAACACACGCCCAGTAGACAGTCAACCCGTGTAGAAGTTTAAATCCCAGTCAGGATCAGTTTTTTGTACCACAGTGAGGAAGAATGTCAAAACACACTTGTCAGGCTTTGTCTGTGTTTTGACAGCATATTTCAGACCCTTCATAGATATGAATAGAGCTGTAATTGTGGAATAAACTGTAATTGTGGAACAGAACTGTGATTGTGGAATAGAACTGTAATTGAGTGTGTCCTCCACTATAGACATAGACCTGCACATGTTTGTTTCAACATATCACTGTAGATGTCATCTTGTTGAAAGAACTGTCATCATCTATACCAAATTTTGAAAAAAGTCAGGTAGCTTCATAGCTGAGGACCATGGAGGCAGTATATTAAGTTTCTTGGTAGTGACACACACCTGTACAAGCACGTGCATGAAGAGTGAAAGGTGACTGTTCCACCTTTGTGTCAAACAATCCCCACAAATTGTGCTGTCTCCCTTCCTCTACACT
Organism: Monoplex corrugatus; assembly: GCA_030674185.1. NCBI lineage: Eukaryota > Metazoa > Mollusca > Gastropoda > Littorinimorpha > Ranellidae > Monoplex > Monoplex corrugatus. The sequence goes on from JAPXFY010000022.1 coordinate 70,153,395, forward strand.
TACCTGTCCTCTCTGGTGTTCAAGGTCATAGTACGCCAGTCATGTCCAGTTTAGAAACAGAGTTCTAGTGACCTGGTCATTGTGTTCTGCCTGACTGACTCTGTGTGTGTGTGTGTGTGTGTGTGGTGTGTGTGTGTGTGTGTGTGTGTGTGTTGTGTGTGTGTGTGTGTGTGTGTGTGTGTCTGTGTGTCTGTGTGTGTGTGTGTGTTCCAAGCCGCTAGCTAGCAGTAGCAAGATAGTAACGGTGTTAATTGCCTGATACAGCACTGTGACAGTTATGGTGTACAAAGTAACGGTGTTAATTGCCTGATACAGCACAGTGACAGTTATGGTGTACAAAGTAACGGTGTTAATTGCCTGATACAGCACAGTGACAGTTATAGTGTACAAAGTAACGGTGTTAATTACCTGATACAGCACAGTGACAGTTATGGTGTACAAAGTAACGGTGTTAATTACCTGATACAGCACACAGTTATGGTGTACAAAGTAACGGTGTTAATTGCCTGATACAACACAATGACAGTTATGGTGTACAAAGTAACGGTGTTAATTGCCTGATACAGCACAGTGACAGTTATGGTGTACAAAGTAACGGTGTTAATTGCCTGATACAACACACAGTTATGGTGTACAAAGTAACGGTGTTAATTGCTTGATACAGCACTGACAGTTATGGTGTACAAAGTAACGGTGTTAATTGCCTGATACAGCACAGTGACAGTTATGGTGTACAAAGTAACGGTGTTAATTGCCTGATACAGCACTGTGACAGTTATAGGTGTACAAAGTAACGGTGTTAATTGCCTGATACAACACAATGACAGTTATAGTGTACAAAGTAACGGTGTTAATTGCCTGATACAGCACACAGTTATGGTGTACAAAGTAACGGTGTTAATTGCCTGATACAGCACAGTGACAGTTATGGTGTACAAAGTAACGGTGTTAATTGCCTGATACAACACAGTGACAGTTATGGTGTACAAAGTAACGGTGTTAATTGCCTGATACAGCACAGTGACAGTTATGGTGTACAAAGTAACGGTGTTAATTGCCTGATACAGCACAGTGACAGTTATGGTGTACAAAGTAACGGTGTTAATTGCCTGATACAGCACAAGTGACAGTTATGGTGTACAAAGTAACGGTGTTAATTGCCTGATACAGCACAGTGACAGTTATGGTGTACAAAGTAACGGTGTTAATTGCCTGATACAGCACAGTGACAGTTATGGTGTACAAAGTAACGGTGTTAATTGCCTGATACAGCACAGTGACAGTTATGGTGTACAAAGTAACGGTGTTAATTGCCTGATACAGCACAGTGACAGTTATGGTGTACAAAGTAACGGTGTTAATTGCCTGATACAGCACACAGTGACAGTTATGGTGTACAAAGTAACGGTGTTAATTGCCTGATACAGCACAGTGACAGTTATGGTGTACAAAGTAACGGTGTTAATTGCCTGATACAGCACAGTGACAGTTATGGTGTACAAAGTAACGGTGTTAATTGCCTGATACAGCACAGTGACAGTTATGGTGTACAAAGTAACGGTGTTAATTGCCTGATACACACAGTGACAGTTATGGTGTACAAAGTAACGGTGTTAATTGCCTGATACAGCACAGTGACAGTTATGGTGTACAAAGTAACGGTGTTAATTGCCTGATACAGCACAGTGACAGTTATGGTGTACAAAGTAACGGTGTTAATTGCCTGATACAGCACGTGACAGTTATGGTGTACAAAGTAACGGTGTTAATTCCTGATACAGCACAGTGACAGTTATGGTGTACAAAGTAACGGTGTTAATTGCCTGATACAGCACAGTGACAGTTATGGTGTACAAAGTAACGGTGTTAATTGCCTGATACAGCACAGTGACAGTTATGGTGTACAAAGTAACGGTGTTAATTGCCTGATACAGCACAGTGACAGTTATGGTGTACAAAGTAACGGTGTTAATTGCCTGATACAGCACTGTGACAGTTATGGTGTACAAAGTAACGGTGTTAATTGCCTGATACAGCACAGTGACAGTTTATGTGTACAAAGTAACGGTGTTAATTGCCTGATACAGCACAGTGACAGTTATGGTGTACAAAGTAACGGTGTTAATTGCCTGATACAGCACAGTGACAGTTATGGTGTACAAAGTAACGGTGTTAATTGCCTGATACAGACACAGTGACAGTTATGGTGTACAAAGTAACGGTGTTAATTGCCTGATACAGCACGTGACAGTTATGGTGTACAAAGTAACGGTGTTAATTGCCTGATACAGCACAGTGACAGTTATGGTGTACAAAGTAACGGTGTTAATTGCCTGATACAGCACACAGTGACAGTTATGGTGTACAAAAGTAACGGTGTTAATTGCCTGATACAACACAGTGACAGTTATGGTGTACAAAGTAACGGTGTTAATTGCCTGATACAGCACAGTGACAGTTATGGTGTACAAAGTAACGGTGTTAATTGCCTGATACAGCACAGTGACAGTTATGGTGTACAAAGTAACGGTGTTAATTGCCTGATACAGACACAGTGACAGTTATGGTGTACAAAGTAACGGTGTTAATTGCCTGATACAGCACAGTGACAGTTATGGTGTACAAAGTAACGGTGTTAATTGCCTGATACAGCACAGTGACAGTTATGGTGTACAAAGTAACGGTGTTAATTGCCTGATACAGCACAGTGACAGTTATGGTGTACAAAGTAACGGTGTTAATTGCCTGATACAGCACAGTGACAGTTATGGTGTACAAAGTAACGGTGTTAATTGCCTGATACACACAGTGACAGTTATGGTGTACAAAGTAACGGTGTTAATTGCCTGATACAGCACACAGTGACAGTTATGGTGTACAAAGTAACGGTGTTAATTGCCTGATACAGCACAGTGACAGTTATGGTGTACAAAGTAACGGTGTTAATTGCCTGATACAGCACTGTGACAGTTATGGTGTACAAAGTAACGGTGTTAATTGCCTGATACAGCACATGTGACAGTTATGGTGTACAAAGTAACGGTGTTAATTGCCTGATACAGCACTGTGACAGTTATGGTGTACAAAGTAACGTGTTATTGCCTGATACAGCACAGTGACAGTTATGTGTACAAAGTAACGGTGTTAATTACCTGATACAGCACAGTGACATTATGGTGTACAAAGTAACGGTTTAATTGCCTGATACAGCACTGTGACAGTTATGGTGTACACCACACACGTAACAGTGTTAATTCACCTGATACAGCACGTGACAGTTATGGTGTACAAAGTAACGTGTTAATTGCCTGTACAGCACTGACAGTATTGTACACACAACACGAACACACCAGCACAACGTTTCGCCTCACGCATGCACATCACCTCACAATACAGTGTTCATATTGTTTACTACACACACACACACACACCAAAACACACACTCACACCACACACGACAGCACGCACCAGCACACACACACATGACACACCCACGCACGCACACACACACACAACAACACATAAATTTACACACACCACACACCACAACACGCACGCACACTACATCACAACACACCCACCACACACACACACCACACACAAACACACACACGCACACACAACACACAACACACACACACACACACACACACATACACACACACACACACACACACACCACCACACACCACACACACACAACACACACCACCCACCACACACACCACACACACACACACACCACAAACACATATATATTACACACACACAGACACACATATACATACACACACACACACACACGCACACACACACACACACACACACACATACACATCCACCCACCCACCCACACACACACACACCCACACACACACCCACACACACACCCACACACACACCACACACACCACACCACACACGCACACACACACACACACACACACACACACACACACACACACACACACACACACAACGCACACCCACACTCATATGAGTAGCGATAATGGTATAACCCAAACTTCTGATCACCCAAACTCCATAGAGGTCATTGGAGGTCATTAGAGGTCAGAAAGAAGGGCCATAACTCACCCTCCCTCTCGCTGTGTCTCCTTCCACCAGTCTCAAATGACGGTAGAAGTGTTATTTTTCGATTTTGCTGACGTGTGTATATTTGGTGCATTGTGGGTCATTTGGCTTATTTGATACAGCCATGGTCTCCAGGTCCACTTAGTGTTGTGCACTTCCCCCTTCCCCCTTCTCTCCCCTCAGCATTTGAGGACCAAGCCACAGCATGGGGTCTTGTGGAGGACAGGGAAGTCTTGTCAGATAACTGCTGCTGGTTTGTAGAACTGTGACAAACATGGTTTGATGTCACAGGTAGAACTGTGACAAACATGGTTTGATGTCATAGGTAGAACTGTGACAAACATGGTTTGATGTCACAGGTAGAACTGTGACAGACATGGTTTGATGTCATAGGTAGAACTGTGACAGACATGGTTTGATGTCATAGGTAGAACTGTGACAAACATGGTTTGATGTCACAGGTAGAACTGTGACAGACATGGTTTGATGTCATAGGTAGAACTGTGACAAACATGGTTTCGTAGAACTGTGACAAACATGGTTTGATATCATAGGTAGAACTGTGACAAACATGGTTTGATGTCATAGGTAGAACTGTGACAGACATAGTTTGATGTCATAGGTAGAACTGTGACAAACAAGGTTTGATGTCATAGGTAGAACTGTGACAGACATAGTTTGATGTCATAGGTAGAACTGTGACAAACATGGTGTGATGTCATAGGTAGAACTGTGACACATGGTTTGATGTCACAGGTAGAACTGTGACAAACATTGTTTGATGTCACAGGTAGAAACTGTGACAGACATGGTTTGATGTCACAGGTAGAACTGTGACAAACATGGTTTGATGTCACAGGTAGAACTGTGACACATGGTTTGTAGAACTGTGACAAACATGGTTTGATGTCATAGTTAGAACTGTGATAAACATGGTTTGATGTCACAGGTAGAACTGTGACACATGGTTTGTAGAACTGTGACAAACAAGGTTTGATGTCATAGGTAGAACTGTGACAGACATGGTTTGTAGAACTGTGACAGACATGGTTTGTAGAACTGTGACAGACATGGTTTGATGTCATAGGTAGAACTGTGACAGACATGGTTTGATGTCATAGGTAGAACTGTGACAGACATGGTTTGATGTCATAGTAGAACTGTGACAACATGGTTTGATGTCACAGGTAGAACTGTGACAGACATGGTTTGTAGAACTGTGACAGACATGGTTTGATGTCATAGGTAGAACTGTGACAGACATGGTTTGATGTCATAGGTAGAACTGTGACAAACATGGTTTGATGTCATAGGTAGAACTGTGACAGACATGGTTTGATGTCATAGGTAGAACTGTGACAAACATGGTTTGATGTCATAGGTAGAACTGTGACAGACATGGTTTGATGTCATAGGTAGAACTGTGACAAACATGGTTTGATGTCACAGGTAGAACTGTGATAAACATGGTTTGATGTCATAGGTAGAACTGTGACAAACATGGTTTGATGTCATAGGTAGAACTGTGATAAACATGGTTTGATGTCATAGGTAGAACTGTGACAAACATGGTTTGATGTCACAGGTAGAACTGTGATAAACATGGTTTGATGTCATAGGTAGAACTGTGACAGACATGGTTTGATGTCATAGGTAGAACTGTGACAGACATGGTTTGATGTCATAGGTAGAACTGTGACAAACATGGTTTGATGTCATAGGTAGAACTGTGACAACATGGTTTGATGTCATAGGTAGAACTGTGACAAACATGGTTTGATAGGTAAACGTGAAGACATGGTTGATCATGTAGAACTGTGACAACATGGTTTGATGTCACAGGTAGAACTGTGACAACATGGTTTGATGTCATAGGTAGAACTGTGACAAACATGGTTTGATGTCATAGGTAGAACTGTGACAAACATGGTTTGATGTCAAGGTAGAACTGTGACAGACATGGTTTGATGTCATAGGTAGAACTGTGACAAACATGGTTTGATGTCATAGGTAGAACTGTGACAACATGGTTTGATTCAAGTAGAACTGTGACAGACATGGTTTGATGTCAGTAGAACTGTGACAACATGGTTTGATGTCAAGGTAGAACTGTGACAAACATGGTTTGATGTCATAGGTAGAACTGTGACAAACATGGTTTGATGTCATAGGTAGAACTGTGACAAACATGGTTTGATGTCACAGGTAGAACTGTGACAAACATGGTTTGATGTCAAGGTAAACTGTGACAAACATGGTTTGATGATCATAGGTAGAACTGTGACAAACATGGTTTGATGTCATAGGTAGAACTGTGACAAACATGGTTTGATGTCATAGGTAGAACTGTGACAAACATGGTTTGTATGTCATGTTTAAGGTAGAACTGTGACAAACATGGTTTGATGTCATATGGTATAGGGTAGAACTGTGACAGACATAATTTGATGTCACAGGTAGAACTGTGACAACATGGTTTGATGTCATAGTAAACTGTGACAACATGGTTTGATGTCACAGGTAGAACTGTGACAGACATGGTTTTTGATGTCATAGGTAGAACGAACTGTGACAGACATGGTTTGAGTAAGAACTGTGACAGACATGGTTTGTAGAACTGTGACAGACATGGTTTGTAGAACTGTGACAGACATGGTTTGTAGAACTGTGACAGACATGGTTTGTAGAACTGTGACAAACATGGTTTGATGTCACAGGTAGAACTGTGACAGACATGGTTTGATGTCACAGGTAGAACTGTGACAGACATGGTTTGTAGAACTGTGACAAACATGGTTTGATGTCATAGGTAGAACTGTGACAAACATGGTTTGATGTCACAGGTAGAACTGTGACAAACATGGTTTGATGTCACAGGTAGAACTGTGACAAACATGGTTTGATGTCACAGGTAGAACTGTGACAAACATGGTTTGATGTCACAGGTAGAACTGTGACAGACATGGTTTGATGTCAAAGGTAGAACTGTGACAGACATGGTTTGATGTCATAGGTAGAACTGTGACACATGGTTTGATGTCACAGGTAGAACTGTGACAAACATGGTTTGATGTCATAGGTAGAACTGTGACAGACATGGTTTGATGTCAGGTAGAACTGTGACAGACATGGTTTGTAGGTAACTGTGACAGACATGGTTTGATGTCATAGGTAGAACTGTGACAAACATGGTTTGATGTCCTGGTAGAACTGTGACAAACATGGTTTGTAGAACTGTGACAAACGTGGTTTGTTGTCCTGGCAGAACAGTGACACACATGGTTTGTTGTCCTGGCAGAACTGTGACAAACGTGGTTTGTTATCCTGGCAGAACTGTGACAAACGTGGTTTGTTGTCCTGGCAGAACAGTGACACACATGGTTTGTTGTCCTGGCAGAACTGTGACAAACATGGTTTGTTGTCCTGGCAGAACTGTGACAAACATGGTTTGTTGTCCTGGCAGAACTGTGACAGACATGGTTTGTTGTCCTGGCAGAACTGTGACACACACACACACACAGTTGTGTTGAAGTCTGTCCTGATGTCCTGGCAGGGACTGTGTGTAGACAGGAGGGCTGTCACAGTATACAGCGTTAAGTTTTGATTTCCACTTCAACTTTTAATGACCTCCACCTAGAGACAAGGTCATGACTTTGTTGAAACCGCGTGATGTGTTTTCACAGGGACTGGGTGCAAGTTGGTGGTGATGGTTATAGTGGTGGTTGTAGTGTTTCGCCCCCCCCCCCCCCCTCCACTTTCACAATCTCCCACCTTGGGATTTTTCCCCCTGCTGACCTGGTTTTTCGAACAGTACTTGTCAATGTTGTTGTTTGTCATAGATTGCTGCTTGTTATTCAAATGGGTTACTTTGTTCATACAGTTAACCTGGCCTTGCTGTGGTGTACATGTACTGTCAACAGTGCCTTGGTGTAAACATTGATAGTGGCTGTAAACACCGTGTTAACAGTGGCTGTATATATTTGTTAACTGTATGTGGTGTAAACACCGTGTTAACAGTGGCTGTAGTGTCAATACCTTAACAGTACATGATTCTATAGGGGTGAAGTCAGCATGGTTCCTGTGGGGTGAAATCAGTACAGGGTTCCTGTAGGGTGAAATCAGTACAGGGTTCATGTAGGGGTGAAATCAGTACAAGGTTCCTGTGGGGTGAAATCAGTACAGGGTTCCTGTAGGGGTGAAATCAGTACAGGATTACTGTAGGGGTGAAATCAGTACAGGGTTCCTGTAGGGGTGAAATCAGTACAGGATTACTGTAGGGGTGAAATCAGTAAGGGTTCTTGTAGGGGTGAAATCAGTAAGGGTTCCTGTAGGGGTAAAATCAGTACAGGATTACTGTAGGGGTGAAATCAGTACAAGGTTTCTGTAGGGATGAAATCAGTACAGGATCCATGTAGGGGTGAAATCAGTACAGGGTTCCTGTAGGGGTGAAATCAGCACAGGGTTTCTTTAGGGTTGAAATCAGTACAAGGGTTCCTGTAGGGTTGAAATCAGTAAGGGTTCTTGTAGGGGTGAAATAAGTACAGGGTTCCTGTAGGGGTGAAATCAGTACAGGGTTTCTGTATGGGGTGAAATCACGGGATTATGGTAGGGGTGAAATCCATAAAGGGTTCCTATAGGGGTGAAATATGTACTTGATACCTGTAGGGCGAAATCAGTACAGGGTTCCTGTAACAGTGAAATCAGTACATGATACATGTAGGGGCAAAATCAGTAAAGGATTCCTGTAACAGTGAAATCAGTACATGATACCTACAGGGGCAAAATCAGTACAGCGTTCCTGTAGAGTGAAATCAGTAGATGGTTCCTGAAAGGGGGGGGGGGTCCGGTACAGGATCCATGTAGGGGTGAAATCAGTACAAGGTTCATGTAAGGATGAAATCAGTACAAGGTTCATGTAGGGGTGAAATCAGTACAAGGTTCATGTAAGGGTGAAATCAGTACAAGGTTGATGTAGGGGTGAAATCAGTACAAGGTTGATGTAGGGGTGAAATCAGTACAAGGTTGATGTAGGGGTGAAATCAGTACAAGGTTGATGTAGGGGTGAAATCAGTACAAGGTTGATGTAGGGGTGAAATCAGTACAAGGTTCATGTAAGGATGAAATCAGTACAAGGTTCATGTAAGGATGATATCAGTACAGGATTCCAGCAGCATGTTTTCGCTCCAAACGACAAAAGCACAGCCGGCATGACAACATGACATGTAAATAATTGACACCACTGGGCGTACCGTACCGTACAGTGTTTTCCCTGGCCAGGAAAAACATCCACAATTGCCACATGAAATATGAACGTGACATTGAAACCTTTTACTTGTATACATATTTCAGCATGAAATATGAACGTGACTGTAAACGAGTTTAGCTTGTATACGTATATCTCTGGCTGATGTTTATTTTTTCCCCACTGATCTTTAAAAAAAACCCAACGAAAACGCATTATGGTGTATACCGTGTGATGAGTCACTCAGCATTAGACACCTTACTAAATGTTTGTTTGGACTTGTATGATGTGAGACATCAGCACTATACAGCAGACTCCTTCAAGAACCTCTTCAGAGATGTTCCTTCAGATATAATTTTCAAATTCTTACAAGAGCTCAATAGGTTTCATCTTATGTGGTCAAACGTATTGGAAGAATTTTAGACTTAAGCATATGCTTGGTATTTAACTGTTGTCTTTTAAATTAAACTCAAGAGTTGTTTTTCGCGTAGTTGTTAGCCCTGATATAGTCTTAGTGGTCGACTGGGCTGTAAGCAACCGGATACAATTGGACAGTTGTTACAACTAACCATAACATATTTTATCACAGAGCAACAAAACCACACCCAGTGTGGTGACATCAAGCACAATAGTGAAGTCATTTTCACATGGTTGGTTGTTTGGATGGTTCTTATCTTGAAGTCAACCCCAGCTTGCAGCATACAAACTGGCCTGTTGGCTGCCAGTCTTAATGCTGGGATTATTCTGGTTGTGTGTATAACTTCTGTCAGCTGAGTGTTTCATTGGTTTCTCTTTCCTTCCTTGTTTTGTTGTGTCAGCGTAGTGTTCCATTGGTTTCTGTTTCCTTCCTTACTTTGTTGTGTCAGCGTAGTGTTCCATTGGTTTCTCTTTCCTTCCTTGTTTTGTTGTGTCAGCGTAGTGTTCCATTGGTTTCTCTTTCCTTCCTTGTTTTGTTGTGTCAGCGTAGTGTTCCATTGGTTTCTCTTTCCTTCCTTGTTTTGTTGTGTCAGCGTAGTGTTCCATTGGTTTCTGTTTTGTTCCTTGTTTTGTTGTGTCAGCGTAGTGTTCCATTGGTTTCTCTTTCCTTCCTTGTTTTGTTGTGTCAGCGTAGTGTTCCATTGGTTTCTGTTTTGTTCCTTGTTTTGTTGTGTCAGCTGAATGTTTTATTGGTTTCTCTTTTGCTCTGTGGTTGTGTCAGCTTAGTGGTTCATTGGTTTCTCTTTTGCTCTGTGGTTGTGTCAGCTTAGTGGTTCATTGGTTTCTCTTTTGCTCTGTGGTTGTGTCAGCTTAGTGGTTCATTGGTTTCTCTTTTGCTCTGTGGTTGTGTCAGCTTAGTGGTTCATTGGTTTCTCTTTTGCTCTGTGGTTGTGTCAGCTTAGTGGTTCATTGGTTTCTCTTTTGTTCCTTATCTTGTTGTGTCAGCTGAGTGTTTCATTGGTTTCTCTTTTGCTCTGTGGTTGTGTCAGCTTAGTGGTTCATTGGTTTCTCTTTTGCTCTGTGGTTGTGTCAGCTTAGTGGTTCATTGGTTTCTCTTTTGCTCTGTGGTTGTGTCAGCTTAGTGGTTCATTGGTTTCTCTTTTGTTCCTTATCTTGTTGTGTCAGCTGAGTGTTTCATTGGTTTCTCTTTTGCTCTGTGGTTGTGTCAGCTTATGGCATATGGCAACATTCACTGTGACACACCACACACACCCCATATGGCAACATTCACTGTGACACACATATACCCATATGGCAACATTCACTGTGACACACACACACACCCCATATTGGCAACATTCACTGTGACACACACACCCCCCCCATATGGCAACATTCACTGTGATACACACCCCCCCCCCATATGGCAACATTCACTGTGACACATATACCCCATATGGCAACATTCACTGTGACACACACACACACACCCCATATGGCAACATTCACTGTGACACACATATACCCCATATGGCAACATTCACTGTGACACCCCCCCCCCCCATATGGCAACATTCACTGTGACACACATATACCCCATATGGCAACATTCACTGTGACACACACACACACACACCCCATATGGCAACATTCACAGTGACACACAACACACACCCGATATGGCAACATTCACTGTGACACACACACACCATACCCCATATGGCAACATTCACTGTTACACACACACACACCCCATATGGCAACATTCACTGTGACACACATATACCCCATATGGCAACATTCACAGTGACACACACACACACACCCCATATGGCAACATTCACTGTGACACACATATACCCCATATGGCAACATTCACTGTGACACACACACACCCCATATGGCAACATTCACTGTGACACACACACACACCCATATGGCAACATTCACTGTGACACACATATACCCCATATGGCAACATTCACTGTGACACACACACACACCCCATATGGCAACATTCACTGTGACACCCCCCCCCCCCATATGGCAACATTCACTGTGACACACACATACACCATATGGCAACATTCACTGTGACACCCCCCCCCCCCCCATATGGCAACATTCACTGTTGACACACATCACCCCATATGGCAACATTCACTGTGACACACATAACACCCCATATGGCAACATTCACTGTGTCACACATCACCCCATTATGGCAACATTCCTGTGACACACACTACACCCATATGGCAACATTTACTGTGACACACATCACCCCATTGTATGGCAACATTCACTGTGACACACCACACACCCCATGATTGGCATGCATTCACTGTGACACACATCACTCCATATGGCAACATTCACTGTGACCAAACAGACACCCCCATATGGCAACATTCACTGTGTTGACACACATCCCCCATATGTGGCAACATTCACTGTGATCACATACCCCATATGGCAACATTCACTGTTGCCACACATACACCCATATGGCAATCATTCATCTGTGACTACACATGTCACCCGCATATGGCAATCATTCCTGTGAGCCACATACACCCCATTATGGCAACATTCACTGTGACACACAGTACCCCATATGGCAACATTCCTGTGTACCACTATCATGCCCCATATTGGCAACATTCATGTGACTACCATCACCCCATATGGCAACATTCACTGTGATCACACTACACAGTCTCCCATATGGCAACATTCACTGTGTACACACTATCATCAGCTCCCCTATGGCAACATTCACTGTGACACACAATTTACCCCATTATTGCATACTTCATGTGACACACAACACCCCATATGGCAACATTCACTAGTGACACACACACACACACACCCCATATGGCAACATTCACTGTGACACACACACACCCCATATGGCAACATTCACTGTGACACACACACACCCCATATGGCAACATTCACTGTGACACACCACAACACCCCCATATGGCAACATTCACTGTGACACACAACATCACACAACACCCCATATGGCAACATTCACTGTGACACACAACACCCCATATGGCAACATTCACTGTGACACACACACAACCCCCATATGGCAACATTCACTGTGACACACACAACACCCATATGGCAACATTCACTGTGACACACACAACATAAACATCCCCATATGGCAACATTCACTGTGACACACACACAACACCCCATATGGCAACATTCACAGTGACACAACAAAATTGGCAACATTCACGTGACACACACACCCCATATGGCAACATTCACGTGACACACACACCACACTACACACCCATATGGCAACATTCACTGTGACACACACACACACCCCATATGGCAACATTCACTGTGACACACAAACACCCCATATGGCAACATTCACTGTGACACACACACACACCCCATATGGCAACATTCACTGTGACACACAAACACCCCATATGGCAACATTCACTGTGACACACACACACACCCCATATGGCAACATTCACTGTGACACACATACACCCCATATGGCAACATTCACTGTGACACACACACACCCCATATGGCAACATTCACTGTGACACACACACACCCCATATGGCAACATTCACTGTGACACACATACACCCCATATGGCAACATTCACTGTGACACACACACACCCATATGGCAACATTCACTGTGACACACAACACCCCATATGGCAACATTCACTGTGACACACACACACACCCCATATGGCAACATTCACTGTGAACACACACACAACACCCATATGGCAACATTCACTGTGACACACACAACACCCATATGGCAACATTCACTGTGACACACACACAACACCCATATGGCAACATTCACTGTGACACACACACACACCCCCATATGGCAACATTCACGTGACACACACACACAACCAACATATCACTGACACACACACACACCACAACACATCACGGACACACAACACACACCCATATGGCAACATTCACTGTGACACACACACATCACCCATATGGCAACATTCACTGTGACACACAACACCCCATATGGCAACATTCACTGTGACACACAACACACCCCATATGGCAACATCACTGTGACACAAAATCACCCCATATGGCAACATCACTGTGACACACAACACCCCATATGGCAACATTCACTGTGACAACACACAAAACCCCATATGGCAACATTCACTGTGACACACACACAACACCCCATATGGCAACATTCACTGTGACACACACACACTCCATATGGCAACATTCACTGACACACACACATACAACCCATATGGCAACATTCACTGTGACACACACACCCCATATGGCAACATTCACTGTGACACACACACACACACACATCCCATATGGCAACATTCACTGTGACACACACACACCCCATATGGCAACATTCACTGTAACACACATACACCCCATATGGCAACATTCACTGTGACACACACCACACACCACACACACACCCCCATATGGCAACATTCACTGTGACACACACACACACCCTATATGGCAACATTCACTGTGACACACACACACCCCATATGGCAACATTCACTGTGACACACATACACCCCATATGGCAACATTCACTGTGACCCCCCCCCCCCCATATGGCAACATTCACAGTGACACACACACACCCATATGGCAACATTCACTGTGACACCCCCCCCCCATATGGCAACATTCACTGTGACACACATACACCCCATTTGGCAACATTCAGTGTGACACACATACACCCCATATGGCAACATTCACTGTGACACACACACACACCCCATATGGCAACATTCACTGTGACACACACACACACACCCTATATGGCAACATTCACTGTGACACACACACACACACCCTATATGGCAACATTCACTGTGACAACACACCACACCCATATGGCAACATTCACTGTGACACACCACACCCACCCCATATGGCAACATTCACTGTGACACACACACACACACACACCCCCATATGGCAACATTCACTGTGACACACACACACCCCATATGGCAACATTCACTGTGACACCCACCACCCCCCATATGGCAACATTCACTGTGACACACACACACCCCATATGGCAACATTCACTGTGACACACACACACACACACACCCTATATGGCAACATTCACTGTGACACACACCACCCCCCATATGGCAACATTCACTGTGACACACATACACCCTATATGGCAACATTCACTGTGACACACACACACACGCATATCGCAACATTCACTGTGACACACATACACAAACACCCCATATGGCAACATTCACTGAGACACACAAGACACATACACCCCATATGGCAACATTCACTGTGACACACAACACACATACACCCCATATGGCAACATTCACTGTGACACACATACACAAACACACTCCATATGGCAACATTCACTGTGACACACAATACACATACACCCCATATGGCAACATTCACTGTGACACACATACACCCCATATGGCAACATTCACTGTGACACACATACACCCATATGCAACATTCATGACCACAAACATCACCATATGGCAACATTCACTGTGACACACATACACCCCATATGGCAACATTCACTGTGACACACATACACAAACACACCCCATATGGCAACATTCACTGTGACACACAAACACAAACACACCCCATATGGCAACATTCACTGTGACACACATAACAAACACACCCCATATGGCAACATTCACTGTGACACACATACACAAACACACCCCATATGGCAACATTCACTGTGACACACATACACAAACACACCCCATATGGCAACATTCACTGTGACACACATAACACAAACACACCCCATATGGCAACATTCACTGTGACACACATACACAAACACACCCCATATGGCAACAATCACTGTGACACACACACACCCCATATGGCAACATTCTCTGTCTGTGTGTATGTGTGTCTCTGTCTCTGTCTCTGTCTCTGTCTCTCTCTCTCTCTCTGTTTGTCTGTCTCTCTGCCTGTCTGTCTGTGTCTGTCTGTCTGTTCTGTCTGTCTTCTCTCTCTCTCTCTCTCTCTCTCTCTCTCTCTCTCTCTCTCTCTCTTCACTTCTGTCGTGTGTGTGGTACCTCTAGGCAGGTATGCAGATTAACAACAGCCAGTTTGAGCCGTGGCTTGTAGCCAGTAGGCCTTCCTTCTGTCGTTGTTAAATCAGTACAATGACCTCTGCCTTCTCCTCTCCCCCTCTCTCTTCCTCCTTTCTGTCTCTCTGACTTTCTCCTTCTGTCTGACTCTCTTGTCTTCTCTGGCTGTGGTTTGTGTTTGTGTGTGTGTGTGTGTGTGTGTGTGTGTGTGTGTGTGTGTGTGTGTGTGTGTGTGTGTGTGTTGTGTATGTGTGTGTGTATGTGTATGTGTCTATCTCTCTCTCTAGCTCGCTGTCTCTGTCTCTGATTTTCTCTCTTTCTCTGTCCTCGCTCTGACTCTATATGTATATATATATATTATGTTCTCTCTTCCTCTCTCTCTCTCTTTCTCTCTCTCTCCCCTCTGGTTCTCTCTCTGTCTCTCCCTGTCCCTTCCCCTTTCCCATCTCTCTCTGGCTCTGTCTGTCGTCTCACTTTCTCTCTCTGTCACCACACCACACACACACACACACACACACACACACACACACCACACACACACACACACACACACACACACACAACACACACACACACACACACACACACACACACACACGCACACACACATACACACACACACACACACACACACGTGTGTGTGTGTATACATATACCCCCCCCCCCCCTCCTGTCCACCTTTGAAAGAAGGCAGTTTATCGAAATATACGTATGTATGTATGTTAATTTTGGAGCCTGTCCATGAATACACGTTTTGTTTTTGTCACTTGTGAGCACTGCACGTTGCAGGTCTCTACAACACGCACAGCCAGCACACAGACATGAACCATATCAAAGCAGTAACAAACGATATGACGTGCCCTCCTTTCGAGGATGAAAAATAAACAGGTTATGTCAATATGATGATAAAAAGTACACAGGCGATAAGCAGGTTATGTCTGTATGATGATAAAAAGTAACAGGTGATAAACAGGTTATGTCTGTATAATGATAAAAAGTACACAGGTGATAAACAGGTTATGTCTGTATATGATAAAAAGTAACAGGTGATAAACAGGTTATGTCTGTATAATGATAAAAAGTAACAGGCGATAAGCAGGTTATGTCTGTATATGATAAAAAGTAACAGGTGATAAACAGGTTATGTCTGTATAATGATAAAAAGTACACAGGTGATAAACAGGTTATGTCTGTATGATGATAAAAAGTAACAGGTGATAAACAGGTTATGTCTGTATGATGATAAAAAGTAACAGGTTATAAGCAAGTTATGGTCATTAGATGATAAAAAGTAAACAGGTATAAGCAGGTTGATGGTCATTATGATGATAAAAAGTAAACAGGTATAAAGCAGTGATGGTCATTAGATGATAAAAAGTAAACAGGTTATAAGCAGGTTATGGTCATTAGATGATAAAAGTAAACAGGTATAAACAGGTTGATGTCATTAGATGATAAAAAGTAAACAGGTTATAAGCAGGTGATGGTCATTAGTGATAAAAAGTAAACAGGTTATAAGCAGGTGATGGTCATTAGATGATAAAAAGTAAACAGGTTATAAGCAGGTGATGGTCATTAGGTGATAAAAAGTAAACAGGTTATAAGCAGGTGATGGTCATTAGATGATAAAAAGTAAACAGGTTATAAGCAGGTGATGGTCATTAGATGATAAAAAGTAAACAGGTTATAAGCAGGTGATGGTCATTAGATGATAAAAAGTAAACAGGTTATAAGCAGGTGATGGTCATTTGATGATAAAAAGTAAACAGGTTATAAGCAGTGATGGTCATTAGGTGATAAAAGTAACAGTTATAAGCAGGTGTGGGCATTAGATGATAGAAGTAACGTTATAAGCATGTGTCATTAGATGAAAAAAGTACGGTTAAGGCAGTTTATGGTCATAGATGATAAGTAACTGCGTTCATAAGCAGTGTGGTCACCTGAGTGTCAAGATGACTGTGCAGTCTGGTTGTCATTCAGTTCTGGCACAGTATTTGGGCATACTTGGTGCACTGTATTGGCAGTAACGTGTGCACTGTTTGTGGCAGTACAGTTGCACTGTCGTGTGGGCAGTACTTGGTACGCCACACAAACGGTATGGACATGGCAATGGCATGTCCCACACACAGATATAACTGGTATCAACATTGGTGCCCCCTGATGTGACAGAACTGTAATGTTTTGTCCCAACAGATAAAACTGGTATCAACATTGGTGCCCCCTGATGTGAAGAACTAAGTGTTTTGTCCCAACAGATAAAACTGATATCAACATTGGTGCTCCCTGATGTGACAGAACTAAGTGTTTTGTCCCAACAGATAAAACTGGTATTTATTATGGTGACCCCTGATGTGACAGAACTAAGTGTTTTGTCCCAACAGATAAAACTGGTATTTATTATGGTGACCCCTGATGTGACAGAACTAAGTGTTTTGTCCCAACAGATAAAACTGGTATTTATTATGGTGACCCCTGGTTTGACAGGATTTTGATAACTTGCCCCAGTGAAACGGATAAAAGTGGTATCAGGTATGTTGCCCCCAAATCTGACAGGATTATCGTCTGCATTGTATTGTGGACAGTTGTTAGGAATGGTTGGTGCTGTGTGGGTGTGTGGGCTGTTAGGGTCAGGCCATGACGTACAATCTGGAATCGATCCAGGAACGGAAGGGGAGGCAGTGGGGTGGGGGTGGGGGGTTGTCTTTGTTAGAACGGGGTTAAAGCCATGTCACATGCTAACTGCACACGAAACAATATTTTTGAACAACAACAAATAAAAACCCTGACGATAATTATAATGGTAATAATTCCATTTGTAACCGTCCCTTACATAGAATAGACAGATACCCAGTCATTCAGCGCTGTAGACCCGTTACCATTTGGTTACAAAAAACAAACAAAAATATCTTTCCACAAAAGACACACAGAAGACAAGAATGAAAAGCAATCAGCTTCAGTCATTTCTTTTAAAATCTGATCTGAAGACTTCTCTCTTTCTTCTGTAATTTGTGTTCACTGAATGAATGAGAGAGAGAGAGAGAGAGAGAGAGAGAGAGAGTGTGTGTGTGTGTGTGTGTGTGTGTGTGTGTGTGTGTGTGTGTGTGTGTGTGTGTGTGTGTGTGTGTGTTGTTTTGATTGTTGAGTGTTATGTGTAGTTTTCGTGGCATTTTGTATCAAGTTGTAATCAAACCGAAACGTCCTTCACAGACACGATGACCTTGAGAGGTGTAAAATCTGGATTTTGTAGTAAATGTTTGCATAAAAATGAGGTTATTAGAATAGCTTGGCCATTTCATTGAAAGTAATGTTGACATGGTTTTTCTTATTGTGTTATTGGGTCAGCGTGTGACTTTTCCTTTCAGTTGTTCCTACTTTGCTTCTGTCTCTTTCGTCCGCCATTGGGTCTTGTGTGTATCTTTGTCACCTTTGTAATTTGTTGTGTGGTTATGGGAAACCTGGAAAAAATGCCCAGGGATCAAAATTGGAAGAAAAACAATGAATAATCATCGTTGTGCAGATTGCACCGTTCCAATTGCAGGAAATGAAAAAGATCTACAAAACCTTGTGAATATAATAGAAATAGAAAACAGAAGTAGAGAGCTAGAGATAAATAGTAAGGAGACTGAAGTCATGTTAATCTGTAAAACACTAGAAATCTCCTGATGTAACATAACAGCAAACGACATAATATTGAGACAAGTAGTTGAGTTTAAATATCTGGGATCACTGATCTCACCAGATGACACGCACATTAGAAATATCCAGCAGAAATGGCCAAGCTAAAACAATATTCAAGAAAATTAAAAGAGTTCTTACCATCAATAGCCAATCAGTTAACATCAGAAAGAGAGTTCTTCAGTGCTAGACTGTACCAATATTGTTATACAGATGCGAGGTTTGACAATCAACAAACCAAGTCAGAACAAGATTGAGGCTGCTGAAATGTGGTTTCTATGGAGAAACAAAAAACAAGTCAACATTTATAGGACATTTTATGAGGCAAGGGAAATTTGAGCACCTAGTCATAACAGGAAAACTAGAGGGAGGGGGAGGGGGGAGAGCATCAGGTAGACCCAGGGAGAAAATATCAGACAGTTTCGCAGAGTGGATGGGGGCTGAAAGGGTAGGAGATATACTAGCAGCGACAAAAGATAGATTCGTATGGAGGTCCAGGATGGCCAACGCCACGCGGCAAGGCACATGATGATGATGATGATGATGATGATTGTTGGTTACATTCTGCCTGCCCCAGTCCTGATGGGCATGTCTGTCTGTCTGTCTGTCTGTCTGTCTCTCTTAGTATGTACAGCTGTCTTGTCTTTCTCTCTTATTTTGTACAGCTGTCTGTCTCTATGACTGTCTTGTCTGTCTCCCTCTCTCTTATTTTGTGCAGTTGTTCGTCTGTCTGTCTGCCTCCCTCTCTCTTTTATTCTGTACAGCTGTCTGTCTGTCTGTCCGTCTGTGTGTCTGTCTTTCAAATTTGTTTCTCTCCCCCCTCTCTCTCTCTCCCTCTCTCTCTTATGGACAAGTTGACACCGGAGAGTACCTGGCTGTGTGTCTGTCCCCGGCCTGATATATGACAAGTACACAAAGACTGACAGAAGTCATGTGGGGGGGGGGGGGGGGGGGGTCATGTGTGGATGAACACAGCCAGGACTGTGTGTCAACATCTGGTTCTAGTTTTTGTTATTAGCGGTGTGTCAAGCTGACTCGGCTTTTGTTTTGTTAATGAAGAACAGTCAGCGTGTTTGTACCTAGTTTTCCATGTTCTTAATTAAGAACAGTCTGTCAGTCACCGTGTTTGTACCTAGTTTTCCATGTTCTTAATTAAGAACAGTGTGTCAGTCAACGTGTTTGTACCTAGTTTTCCATGTTCTTAATTAAGAACAGTGTGTCAGTCAACGTGTTTGTATCTAGTTTTCCATGTTCTTAATTAAGAACAGTGTGTCTGTCACCGTGTTTGTACCTAGTTTCCATGTTCTTAATTAAGAACAGTGTGTCTGTCAGTCAACGTGTTTGTATCTAGTTTTCCGTTTTTCTTAATTAAGAAGTATTAGTCAGTGTACTTGTATCTAGTTTTTCGATTCCTTAATTAAGAACAGTATGTCAGTCAGCGTCTTCTTGGGGGCGATCTCTGTTGTTAAACTAGTTCCTTGTTTGTCAGTTTGTGAACTATCTGTTTAATATTCTACCGAAAATATCTATCAGTTCTTGTGTGTCTTTGTGAAATCCAGGCGCTTGAATACTTTTTGTGTGTCAAGTTCCATTTTGGAATCAAATGCTGTTTTAAAGTCAGTACCTAGTAGTATTCTCCCCTCAGATAGTTAATATTGCGATCATTTCATGGACTGGTATAGTTAACTGTATGTAAACGTTGAGCACAGATAGAGTTGGTCACTATGTCTGTCCGTCTGTCTGTCTGTCCGTCCGTCTGTCCGTTTGTCTGTCCGACAGGTATGTCTTGGGCTATTACGGCTTTAAGGACAAAGACAGCGTTGACACAAAGGCCCAGTGTAACCTACAGTAGAGACACATACATTCTTCCGTTGTAATGGTAGCGAAATGTGACATGGATAGTTTTCAATGGCTGGCTTATCAGGGACAGATTGTTTTCAGTGGCCCACTTAACAGGGAGCCAGTGAGTGACCAGAGAAAGGTGACGTCACTCCCACAGTCCTGCTTGTTGTGGTGTGGGGCTGAAGTCTGTTCCTGTGTTATGGCCACACGTACACAATGGAACAGGTTTTCAATGTCATTGTAACATGGAGCCAGTGGAATGTCCAGAGAAACGTGACTGACATTCCCGGATGTGGATTATTAACAGGATTATCGGTCAGAGGAGGGAAGGGCCGTTACTCGTGTCTGAGGAGTGCTGTTCCCATGGACTTAAAGTATTCTGCCTTGTTAACTAACCCTTTCTGTCCCTGTCACACTCTGCTCATTAACCCTTTATGTTTGGGCGTGTCGGCTTTCCTAATGATTTCTAAGGCCCACATCATGGTGGTTAAAGCCTGATACAAAAGAGGGAGAGAGTTGTGCGTGTGTGTGTGTGTGTTGTGTGGTGTGTGTGAGAGAGAGAGAGAGAGAGAGAGAGAGAGAGAGAGAGAGTGTGTGTGTGTTTGTGTGTGTTGTGTGTATATGATAATGATAATAATGAGGTTTGTTAGGCTCCAAATCTTGATATACAAATCAATTTAAATCGCACACTGTCATTCACTGAAACGTTCACTCTCATCGACGGAAACTGTGTGTGTGTGTGTGTGTGTGTGTGTGTGTGTTGTGTGTGTGTGTGTGTGTGTGTG